>JBBPBX010002220.1:73460-92909 GCA_038048925.1 Garcialebias charrua | reverse complement strand
GATTGAAAGACTATTGAAAAGATTATTGAAAGATTATTGAAAGACTATTGAAAGATTATTGAAAGATTATTGAAAGACTATTGAAAGATTATTGAAAGACTATTGAAAGATATTGAAAGATTATTGAAAGACTATTGAAAGATTATTGAAAGACTATTGAAAGATTATTGAAAGATTATTGAAAGATTATTGAAAGACTATTGAAAGACTATTGAAAGATTATTGAAAGACTATTGAAAGATTATTGAAAGACTATTGAAAGATTATTGAAAGATTATTGAAAGACTATTGAAAGATTATTGAAAGACTATTGAAAGATTATTGAAAGATTATTGAAAGACTATTGAAAGATTATTGAAAGATTATTGAAAGATTATTGAAAGACTATTGAAAGATTATTGAAAGACTATTAAAATATTATTGAAAGATTTTGAAAGACTATTGAAAGATTATTGAAAGACTATTGAAATGCAATTGTAAGATTATTGAAAGACTATTGAAAGATTACTGAAAGACTATTGAAATATTATTGAAATACTATTGAAAGACTATTGAAAGACTATTGAAAGACTATGTAGTACAGCAGGACAGATTTTTATCTCCCAAAGAGCCAGACTGGACTCAAAAAACTTTGAAAATCAACTTATTTTGAACTTGAACAAGACATTCTTGCTGCAATATTAAAATGTGTCAATTCATGGGATGTTAGGACAGGAGACAAAATATGTCCCTAAATGTCTTGACACTTGGTCCAAGTTTTGAAAATGGTGTCAGGAAGTTAAAATGTTGTACACTATTTACCCATTACAGTACATGGTTGACTAGACAGTATTTTAACTAGAGTTGATGACAAACTGGAGTTGAAATGATCAGAGCCGTTGTCAGATCTAAAGGCCCCGGCAGAGCTCTGCGTAAGGCAGTACGCCGCTGTACGCCATACGTACGCAGACGCATAAGCGTAGCCCTGCAGGACACGAACGCGCAAAGCTCAAATTTTGCGACCACGTACGTGAGGTGCATTGTCTCACAATAAACTGCCCGGTGCCGGACTGTTTTGTATGCAACACAAATGTATTAAATTCCTCTTCTTCTTCCCTGATCTGGACTTTTCTTTTGTTTTTTTGCCAAAAGTCAAGTGATTGCATCACTTCCTCCTCCTCCAACTCCATGACTGAAATGATAAAAAATGAATGAATTTGTCACGAGCAAATTAAACTTGGGTCCTCCTGGTTGCACAAGGTTCTGTGGATTTCCTGGTGGGCTGTGGGCTGCAGGACCAGCGCTCCCTGTTTTTATTTTTATTTTTTAGAACTTTTTATTAACATATAAAGTTTAGAACACCGCAGCGGCTGCAGCCTGAGCAAGCTCGTGCCTTTTTTATTTTCCCCACCCGACCTGTCAATCAATTCAGTAGGCGTGTCAGCAAATGACCAATCAGCGACCTCAGTTTGTCCCGTAGGTAAACGCTCTGCGCGCAGCTGCTCAAATTACGACAAGAATTTGGAGCAAAAACGCGAGCATTTAACGCGAGAACGAATGCAGAGCTGTGCCTGTGAACGCGTGCGCACACGCGTAGAGCGGCGTACAGGCCGCACGCAGAGCTCTGCCTGGGCCTTAATGCTCCTTTTTTCTGTCTGACAACTTTTACTTAAATGTGTTTACTGCAGTTAAAATGACACATATAGGTTTTACTTTGTGTTAAATACAAACTTTCAAAGGTATAATCATTTCTCTTTCTTATTTTAATTAATGACATTTAACTCTGCATGTCATCCCTGAAATACTCACACACAGAATCACAAGTCCAAGGGTGAACTGTGTCACAGAGTAAACACAATAAAAACATGTATTATCTGTAGCATTGTTAATTAAAATGGCACAACACTATTAATGTATTAAAGAAAATATACATACAGTACAGTGGGCACACTTAATGATATTGTAGATATCCTGATGCATGCTCAATAACCCAGATAGAAAAATCTAAAAAAGTTAAGGCTGGTCCTCTGGACATTCAAAAAAACAAACAAACAAAAAAAGTTGAAACGTTTCGTCTTTCATCCAAAAGACTTCTTCAGTCTGAGGTGCTGTATTTATAAGACTGAGCTGAAGACACATCAGACTGAAGAAGTCTTTCAGATGAAAGACAAAACGTTTAAACTTTTTTTGTTTGTTTGTTTTTTGAATGTCCAGAGGACCAGACTTAACTTTTTTAGATATTGTAGACCATTGCATTAGGTAATACATTCAGCAAGTACTTTTACTTTTTTAAGAGTAAAGTAATCATTTACTTTTACTTAAGTAAAAACGTTAATGTGGTATTTCTACTTTTACTAGAGTGCATTTTTGTCTGTTTATTTGTACTTTTACTTAAGTACAGTGTTTCTCCCCCACTGCTCTTCACCACATCACTAACATCTGTTTATGTTGTCTTTAGTCAAAGTCAAAGTCAACTTTATTGTCAGAACTGCAATATTTACAGGTAGGACATACACAGGATTGAAATTGTGTTTCTCTAAGTCCCTCGGTGCAACAGTAACCATTTAAACACTAAAACATTTAATAAACATAAGCATAAAATAGTAAAAGTGTAACACTGTCCTGAGTTTTTGCATAGTAGTATAAAAGTATGAAAATTTACACCAACACTAAAACACTAAACATTTAATGAACATAAGCATAAAATGAAATAATAAAAGTGTAATACTGTCCTGAGTTTTTGCATAGTAGTATAAAAAGTATATCTATAAAATAAACTGAAGGTTCTAGCATTGACATTTGCAAAGAGTGGCAAAGCAGCATATGAGTGTCAATGTACACAGTATATGTATGAGGTAGTTGATGTTGGTATAGAGGCAAAGTGACATATGCAGTGAGGCACTTACTTTACTTCATTGTTTGTGCATTTAACACACGTTTTTAATTTCCATAATAAATCTGTGAACTTCCTGAGCTCAGAAGCTACAATGATCCAATCAAAGAACCTGAACCTGACTAAATGATCTGTCTGGGTAATTTCTGGTTTCCTTTTTGGATTTTAAGCCAGAACCTGCTAGTCAAGGGCAGTCACAAACAGAGTGTGTGAAGACGAGGGGACGTGTCACAGTGGGAAACATGACTCTCAGCTTTTTCTGTTGCTGCCATAAATTCTATACATTTTTTTTTCTAATGGTACAATTTCTTAGTTTACAACAGCTGATATGTCTACCTTGTTCCATTCACACACACAAAAAAAGGTTAAATTGTGTCATCTGGACAAGTTTCTTTAAGGGGGAAATGTTTCGTCTTTCATCTGAAAGACTTCATCCGTCTGACGCCTGCCAACCAGATCTGTCCCATAAACTTTGTTCCATTGTGAATAAAATATGGGTTAATGAGATTAGCCAATCGTTCAGTTTTTACTTAGGGTTTACACAACATCCTAACTTTTTTGGAATTGGGTTCATAATTATGGCTTTGTGGTGCATTTCATACTTTGTTTGAATGGAACAAGAGAGTTTGGTTTAAAACAATACAAAATCCAGCTGAAATCAAACTCACCAGCAATGTGGGATATGCCATTGATGATGTCATCAAACACTGAACGAAAGAAGGAAACTGTGTTAAATACATCACGACTACTAAAAGAACCTTAAACAGCTATCTTGATGTGAAACATGAATGCACCTTTGCCTGAAATGTCAAACACAGAAGTGTCCTTTCCTCTGTCGTCACTGAGCACAGCCTTGTAAACACCTTGATCTTTCCTGGAGAACTAAATAAATACCAACAAGCAGTGTACATGTATTGTGCTACTTCAGAAACATTTAGGACGTTAAACAGCTGAAATGCAACCGTTATTATTTTACATTTGATTATGGCTACATTTTGATGGATCTTTGTACCAGAGGGAGAGGAAGAGCACAAGCTCCAGACATGACGTTGGGGGGAGTCTCTGGAACAATCTCTTCATCCTCTTTGTACCAGTGGAAAGCACTTTCCTTCTTCACATTAGCCACCTAACACACACAGGACAGAAATGCTTCACTTGAGCACACAGACAAAATATCAATACTGATCAGTGAGACAAAGCTATAAAAAATGAAAACACAACTGACATGCAAGCTTATAGAACGAACCACCTGTGAGGGTGTGATTTTGTTACCTTACAGGCGAGTAGAACGGTACAATCCTCTGTGACTGTGAAATACAGATACTCAGAGAAATGTGGACCTTAAGAGAAGAAAAGATCAATTCAAGTTTTATTTATTTATATTTATTTATAAAATTTGTTCTTTTTTTATTTTTACAAAAAACACAATACTAAGCAATCCCATAAATGATAACGTACAAAATATAAAAAATGAAAGGTAGCAGAAAGAAGAAAATATCTTATTATATCTGCCCCTTTTTTCAAACAATCAGTTCAAACAATAATAATCTTCCAGTAACAGAACAAAATGAATAACTCTTTCTAATTTTCTAACTAATACAATACACATTACGCTACTTCATATATATTTTTTTAACAATTCGTTTTGATCATTTTCTTAAATGTAAACATTGACTTGGCATTTTTAACTACATTCTCCAAGCCATTCCATAATCTAATTCCCTGGATTGAGGTAGAACGTCCCTTCAAACTAGTTCTGAATTGTGGTTTTACAAACATCTCTGTCCCCTTAAGATTATAACAACTTTGTCTTTTAACAAAATGCATTTGGATATTTAAAGGTAATGCATTATTCTGAGCCCTATACATAACTGATAAAATATTATAATCTACCAAATCATGGAACTTCAATAACTTCAGTTGATAAAATAATGTGCTTGATGGATGACAGTAATGTTTTCTAGTGATAATTCTTACAGCTCTTTTCTGTAATACAAAAATAGGCTTTGTGATTGTTTTACACGCTTTCCCCCAAACATCAATACAATAGATTAAGTGTGGAACAATGATTGTGTTATACAACAAATACAGAGCTTTATCATTCAATAAGTCTCTGACTTTGTACAGTACTGCAATCGATTTAGCTATTTTTATTCTTACAGAATTTATGTGTTGTTTCCATGTCAGTTTGTCATCAATGATAACACCCAAAAACTTCACCTCACTCACTCTACAAATCTCAACATCCTCAATTTTGAGTGGAACATCAACAGTTTTCTTTTTATTACTGAATATCATGTAATTAGTTTTTTCTAGATTTAATGATAATTTATTAAGTTTAAACCAAGTTTGTATTTTGACAAATTCTGTCTTTATCAATTCCAACATTTGTTCTATATCTTTACCCAAACAAAAAATGTGGTATCATCAGCAAAAAGTACACATTTAAGGAGAAGTTTTAGGAAGGCAAATCTAAAACAACATCAATAATTTGTAATACCAAGTAGAATGTATATTATTAAATGATTATACAGTACTGTATTAAAAACTAGAAAAGTGAAACTGAACACGGTGTGTGTTTGTGTGCTGAGTGTTTTTGTACCCTGCTTCCGGATGTGCTCCTTCCTCTGAAACTCGGCCTCCTTCAGAGCAGCTTTGAACACTAAAAACATAACAGAGATCATTGATCCATAAAAGCTGAAATAATGTCAGAAGTCAGACAAGATATTGTTTTCAATTTGAGTTAATTCTGAACAACACCAAAAAATAACAAGTTTACACATTTCACACAGCGTATGTGCACTGTTTAGACACAAACAGGATCAATAAACGTAATACTCATCAGTGAACTGCTGTGTAAAGTTTAAACAGTGTTACCATCTCCCACCAGGACCAGTGAGCTCTGGGTTTTGGCCTTGCCGTCATGGATCTGGACTGTGTATGTGCCCTCGTTGGCTCTGGTGAAATGATCCACGGTCATCTGGATGACACCAGAAGCCACATCATGGCTGATCTTCTGGCCCTGAGAGGAAGAAGAAAATTACACTCAGAATATGTCTTCAATATTAATATATTGAAAATTAGTGACAAAGACAAATAATAATGTTGTTGCACTTTTACAGACATGAAAATACCACACAGATTATACATTACAATTACAGGTACTGAATAATGTGTGTGACGATACTTGTGTTCGTACCATGACGGTTCAGCACCAACTTTTCAATGAACTCAACAATGAATACATCAGTAACGAGTGATCACCGCCCGCAGAGCAGCCACATGCTTTATTTGACTATATTTTGCAAACAGCTACAGCAGATAAAAAAGCTAAATAAAACCCTATATACGGTACTTTGTACCTTATTCCCGTAGGCTCTACAGTATAAATGATTCTGGGTACAACTTCCTGTCAGACAGGAAGTAGCAGTAAGCATTGGTTAACCATGGTAACGGAGCACGGACCACAATTGATTTGAAAGTAATTTGCATTCAGTTTTATCAGATAAACTCTGTTTTTGTTTTGTTTACATTTATTTAACAACCATAAGTTTACTAAAATATCCGTGCTGAGTTCAGGTACCTGTTGTGTTCACGGCTGCAGAACAAACAGACCAAACTAAACCAGTGGCTACAACAACAGAGTTTGAACACAGACCCTAAACAAAAAGAGTTCCTGTGAAAAGAGCTATAGTTTCCATCTCCTACCTACAGATGAGGAGTTAAGAAGAATGTGGCTGGTTTGATTTTGATTTGATGTTTATTCATTCATTTTAAAAGAACAATACAAAACAGTTTCATCAGATACAAGAATACAAGTAGGATAAAATGAAAGGAGCAGAAAGAAGATGAAATCTTATTATATCTGCCCCTTATTTCACAGTTTGTTCAACCAATGATAACCTTCAAACTACATCACAAAATGAATAACTCTACTTAATTTTTCTAACTGTAATACACAAACACACTAAGCTACATCATAAGTACAACATAACTGTAATACACAAACACACTAAGCTACATCATAAGTACAACATAAGTACACAAACACACTAAGCTACATCATAAGTACAACATAAGTACACAAACACACTAAGCTACATCATATATAGTTTTTGAGCAAGTCCTTTTTGACCTTTTTCTTAAATGTATACATTGATTTTGCATTTTTAACATCACTCTCCAGAACATTCCACAATCCAACTCCCTGAATTGAGGTAGACCGTCCCTTTAAGCTGGTTCTGAATTGTGGTTTGATGAATATCTCTGTCCCTTTGAGATTGTAATAACTTTGTCTTTTTATAAAATTTCTTTGGATATTTAAAGGTAATGTGTTATTATGAGCCCTATACATAACTGATAAAATACTAAATTCTACCAATTCAGAATTTCAATAAATTTAGCTGAAGAAACAAGGCTGGTAAATGTGAACTTGAAGAGACCACCCAAAACACTGTATGTGAGCTCATTTCACTTTGTTGACAAACGGCTGATGGAGGAAAACCTGCATCCTACTTATACTGATATGCCTCAGAGCTTTTCAGGTTGTTCATCACTTCACGGTCAAAAGAACAGAGTCAGTGAAGTAGCTAAATATGCTAGTAGATGTACAAGTGCTGGTCATAAAATTTGAATATCATAAAAAAGTTTATTTATTTCAGTAATTCCATTCAAAGAGTGAAACTTGTATATTATATTCATTCATTACACAAACTGATATATTTCAAAATTTTCATCCATCCATCCATCCATCCATCTTCTTCCGCTTATCCGGGGTCGGGTCGCGGGGGTAGCAGCCTAAGTAGGGAGGCCCAGACTTCCCTCTCCCCAGCCACTTGGAGCAGCTCCTCCGGGGGAATCCCAAGGCGTTCCCAGGCCAGCCGAGAAACATAGTCCCTCCAGCGTGTCCTGGGTCTTCCTCTGGGTCTCCTCCCGGTGGGACATGCCCGGAACACCTCACCAGGGAGGCGTCCAGGAGGCATCCTAACCAGATGCCCGAGCCACCTCAACTGGCTCCTCTCGATGTGGAGAAGCAGCGGCTCTACTCCGAGTCCCTCCCGGATGACTGAGCTTCTCACCCTATCTCTAAGGGAGAGTCCAGCCACCCTGCGGAGAAAACTCATTTCAGCCGCTTGTATCCGAGATCTTGTTCTTTCGGTCATAACCCAAAGCTCATGACCATAGATGAGGGTGGGAACGTAGATCGATCGGTAAATTGAGAGCTTTGCCTTTTGACTCAGCTCTCTCTTCACCACGACAGACCGGTACAGCGCCCGCTTCACTGCGGACGCTGCACCTATCCGCCTATCGATCTCACGCTCCAGTTTTCCCTCATTCGTGAACAAGATCCCGAGATACTTAAACTCCTCCACTTGGGGCAGGACCTCCTCCCCGACCCGGAGAGGGCATGCTACCCTTTTCCGGCTCAAGACCATGGCCTCGGATTTGGAGGAACTGATCCTCATCCCGGCCGCATCACACTCGGCTGCAAACCGCTCCAGTGAAAGTTGTAAATCACGAACTGATGAAGCCAGTAGGACCACATCATCTGCAAAAAACAGAGAAGCGATTCTAAGGTCACCAAAACGGATCCTCTCAACACCTTGGCTGCGCCTAGAAATTCTGTCCATAAAAGTTATGAACAGAATCGGTGACAAAGGGCAACCTTGGCGGAGTCCAACTCTCACCGGAAACGAGCCTGACTTACTGCCGGCAATGCGGACCAAGCTCTGACACCGGTCGTACAGGGACCTAACAGCCCTTATCAAAGGGCCTGGTACCCCATACTCCCGGAGTACCCCCCACAGAACCCCCCGAGGGACGCGGTCGAATGCCTTCTCCAAGTCCACAAAACACATGTAAACTGGTTGGGCAAACTCCCACGCACCCTCCAGGACCCTGCTGAGGGTGTAGAGCTGGTCCAGTGTTCCACGACCAGGACGAAAACCACACTGCTCCTCCTGAATCCGAGGTTCGACTATCCGACGGACCCTCCTCTCCAGAACCCCTGAATAGACCTTACCAGGGAGGCTTAAGAGTGTGATCCCCCTATAGTTGGAACACACCCTACGGTCCCCCTTTTTAAATAGGGGAACCACCACCCCAGTCTGCCAATCCAAGGGAACTGCCCCCGATGTCCACGCGATATTGCAGAGTCGCGTAAGCCAACACAACCCTACAACATCCAGAGCCCTAAGGAACTCCGGGCGAATCTCATCCACCCCCGGAGCCTTGCCACCGCGGAGCTTTTTAACCACCTCGGCGACCTCAGCACCAGAGATCGGAGAACCCGACCCAAAGTCCCCAGGCTCTGCTTCCTCAGTGGAAGACGTGCCAGTAGGATTGAGGAGGTCTTCGAAGTATTCCGCCCACCGACTCACAACATCCCGAGTTGAGGTCAGTAGCACGCCACCTCCACCATAAATGGTGTTGGTCTCGTACCTCTTTCCCCCCCTGAGACGCCGGATGGTGGACCAGAATCGCCTCGAAGCCGTACGGAAGTCATTCTCCATGGCCTCTCCGAACTCCTCCCACGCCCGAGTTTTTGCCTCAGCAACCACCCGAGCCGCATGCCGCTTGGACTGCCGGTACCTATCAGCTGCTTCCGGGGTCCCACAAGCCAAAAAGGCCCAATAGGACTCCTTCTTCAGCCTGACAGCATCCCTCACTGCCGGTGTCCACCACCGGGTTCGAGGGTTGCCACCACGACAGGCACCAACAACCTTGCGGCCACAGCTCCGATAAGCTGCCTCGACAATAGAGGCGCGGAACACGGCCCACTCGGACTCCATGTCCCCCGCCTCCCTCGGAACGTGTTCAAAGCTCTCCCGGAGGTGGGAGTTAAAGCTCCGTCTTACGGGAGACTCTGCCAGACGTTCCCAGCAGACCCTCACGATACGTTTGGGTCTGCCAGGTCTGACCGGCATCCTCCCCCACCATCGGAGCAAACTCACCACCAGGTAGTGGTCAGTAGACAGCTCCGCCCCTCTCCTCACCCGAGTGTCCAAGACATGCGGCCGCAGATCAGATGAGACGACAACAAAGTCGATCATCGAACTGCGACCTAGGGTGTCCTGGTGCCAAGAGCACATATGGACACCCTTATGCTTAAACATGGTGTTCGTTATGGACAATCCATGACGAGCACAGAAGTCCAATAACAGAACACCACTCTGGTTCAGATCAGGGGGGCCGTTCCTCCCAACCACACCCCTCCAGGTCTCACTGTCATTGCCCACGTGAGCGTTGAAGTCCCCCAGTAGAACAAGGGAGTCCCCAGGAGGCGCACTCTCCAATACCCCCTCCAAGGACTCCAAAAAGGGTGGGTAGTCTGAGCTGCCGTTTGGTGCATAGGCACAAACAACAGTCAGAGCCCGTCCCCCCACACGTAGGCGAAGGGAGGCTACCCTCTCGTTCACCGGGGTGAACCCCAACGTACAGGCACCAAGATGGGGGGCAACCAGTATGCCCACTCCTGCTCGGCGCCTCTCACCAGGGGCAACTCCAGAGTGGAAGAGTGTCCAACCCCTCTCAAGGAAACTGGTTCCAGAGCCAGAGCCATGCGTTGAGGTGAGTCCGACTATTTCTAGTCGGAACCTCTCAACCTCACACACTAGCTCAGGCTCCTTCCCCACCAGAGAGGTGACATTCCATGTCCCAATGGCCAGCTTCTGTAGCCGAGGATCAGACCGCCAGGGTCCCCGCCCTCGGCCGCCACCCATCTCACATTGCACCCGACCCCTTTGGCCCCTCCCACAGGTGGTGAGCCCATGGGAAGGGGGACCCACGTCTCCTCTTCGGGCTGTGCCCGGCCGGGCTCCATGGGTAAAAGCCCGGCCACCAGGCGCTCGCCAGCGTGCCCCACCTCCGGGCCTGGCTCCAGAGTGGGGCCCCGGTGACCCGCGTCCGGGCGAGGGAAAACTTAGTCCATTAATTGTACTCATCATAGGGGTTTTTGGGCTGCACTTTGTCTGATCCCTCACCTAGGACCTGTCTGCCTTGGGTGACCCTTCTAGGGGCATGAAGCCCCTGACAGCATAGCTCCTAGGATCATTGGGACACTCAAACCCCTCCACCACGGTAAGGTGGCAGCCCAGGGAGGGGCTTTCAAAATTTTATTTATTTTAATGTTGATGATTATAACTGACAACTAATGAAATCCCCAATTTCAGTATCTCAGAAAACTGGAATATTGTGAAAAGGTTCAATATTGAAGACACCTGGTCCCACACTCTAATCAGCTAACTCTTAAAACACCTGCAAAAACCTTTAAATTCATTCATTCATTCAACCTTTATTTATTCAGATTAATCCCATTGAGCCTACGGGACTCATTTACAAGAGACCTGATTTTAACAAAGAATGATGACAACAGTGGACAACAAAGACGGTAATGGACAATCAGAAAGGATGCCTACAAATGGAGAATTATTTTTTAACAAGTGAAAATAAATTGGTATTTAAAAGGAAAAGTAACAACAACAACAACAAAAAACAGCTAGAATGTAGGGCAATGTAGAAAACTAAAAACAAGAACACGTCTGTGTTGGTTTTTCCCAGGAACTTAACAGATGTTTGAAGTCACTTAGAGAGGTCAAGGTCAAGAGCTTCAGATCTTTTTGTAAGATATTCCAGGAAACGGGAGCAGAGTACCATACCATACCATTTTATTTATAAAGCACTTTAAACAGTAACAAGGCCAAACCAAAGTGCTGAACAAACAAACAAACAGGCAGAAAATAAAACAACCAAACACAGATCAGCTGGTGTTGAAAGCAACAGAATAGTAATGGGTCTTTAAATGGGATTTGAAAACCGAGAGGGAGGGGGCCTGTCTGACAAGCAGTGGTAACTTGTTCCAGAGTCTTGGGCCTGCTACAGAGAAGGTCCTGTCACCTCTGTGTTTAAGACTGGTCCTCTGACCTCAAAGCACGTGGAGGGACATATGATATGGGTGTATAAAATCCGAGAGATAGGCGGGGGCGAGACTGTTCAGCGATTTGTAGACATACATGAGAATTCTGAACTGGATTAGAAGATGAACCGGTAGCCAGTGCAGGGGGGCCAAGACTGGTGTAATGTGCTCTATTTTGCCTGTACAGTACTGGTTAAAAATCGGGCTGCTGCATTCTGGACCAGTTGTAATCGTGCAATGGTGGTCTGACTGATACCAAACAGAAGTGAATTGCAGTAATCAAGCCTAGATGTAATAAATGCGTGAATTATTGTCACTAGGTTATTTGGTAACACTTTATAATAACTACACACTATTAAGCCTTATTTAAGCATTAACAAACATTTAATTAACAATGAAAACATCATTAATTAAGGATGATTCACACTTAATACACTATTAATTAACACACTTGTTAACGCTTTATACATAAAGAATAATGAGTTCCAAAACCTACGTACTCAATGTTTATTCATGCTTAATAACTCATGAATTAACTATGCTATCTATATTTGTAAATGCACAAATTAATGTGCTTTCACCACATGTATTAAATGCGTACTAATTGTTAAATAATGTTTGAATTCACTATCTATTAATCCTGCAATGCATCATTAATTAAGGCAGTTGCTAGTAGTTACTTAAGTGTATTTGTGAACCATTCTAAAGTGAAGACTATTCATGCTTTATTAAGGCTTTGTTAATGTTTCATAAATCCTAAATAGCCACAAGTTATTTTTCCCTTGTGGAAATCAGACAAAAATGAATTCACTATCTATTAATCCTGCAATGCATCATTAACTAAGGCAGTTGCTAGTAGTTACTTAAGTGTATTTGTGAACCATTCTAAAGTGAAGACTATTCATGCTTTATTAAGGCTTTGTTAATGTTTCATAAATCCTAAATAGCCACAAGTTATTTTTCCCTTGTGGAAATCAGACAAAAATGAATTCACTATCTATTAATCCTGCAATGCATCATTAACTAAGGCAGTTGCTAGTAGTTACTTAAGTGTATTTGTGAACCATTCTAAAGTGAAGACTATTCATGCTTTATTAAGGTTTTGTTAATGTTTCATAAATCCTAAATAGCCACAAGTTATTTTTCCCTTGTGGAAATCAGACAAAAATGATTTCACTATCTATTAATCCTGCAATGCATCATTAATTAAGGCAGTTGCTAGTAGTGTATTTGTGAACCATTCTAAAGTGAAGACTATGCCCAGCTGTTTATCCGCGTTTTAACATGTTACATCGGTGTCCATCAAACATCTGAGGCTGCCAGGCACACATGGATGCGAGCTCCCGGCCCCAGCAGGCGTCTCGGACCGCCACCACTCGGGTCCGTTAGCATTAGCATGTTAGCTCGTGGTCCCTCCACTAAATCTTGCTGTCTGCTGCTTCACGCGTTCCACAGCGTCTTTGTCCTTGGTCTATCTGTCCCTACGCAAAACCGCCGTTCAGCTGCAGCGCATGTGTCCGCGCGGAGCAACCTCTGAACCAACAAGGTTTGGCTGTCGAAGCCGGAGCTAACCGAAGCTAAGAAACATAGCGACCGGAAACTGTCGGAAACTACCGGAAACTGCGTAATTCGGCTTAAAAATAACAATAAAAAATAATTGTGATAATAATACTTTATTTATATACCCAGTTAAAACAACCACAGCTGCAACAAAGCTGAAATAAAGAACATTTAAACCTAAATTATTTTTTAAAATTATTATTTTTATTTATTTATTTAACTTTTGTCTGATTTCCACAAGGGAAAAATAACTTGTGGCTAAATAATACTTTATTTATAAAGCTTTATTTCAGCTTTGTTGCAGCTGTGGTTGTTTTAACTGGGTATATAAATAAAGTATTATTATCACAATTATTTTTTATTGTTATTTTTAAGCCGAATTACGCAGTTTCCGGTAGTTTCCGACAGTTTCCGGTGGCTATGTTTTTAGCTTCGGTTAGCTCCGGCTTCGACAGCCAAACCTTGTTGGTTCAGAGGTTGCTCCGCGCGGACACATGCGCTGCAGCTGAACGGCGGTTTTGCGTAGGGACAGATAGACCAAGGACAAAGACGCTGTGGAACGCGTGAAGCAGCAGACAGCAAGATTTAGTGGAGGGACCACGAGCTAACATGCTAATGCTAACGGACCCGAGTGGTGGCGGTCCGAGACGCCTGCTGGGGCCGGGAGCTCGCATCCATGTGTGCCTGGCAGCCTCAGATGTTTGATGGACACCGATGTAACATGTTAAAACGCGGATAAACAGCTGGGCATAGTCTTCACTTTAGAATGGTTCACAAATACACTACTAGCAACTGCCTTAATTAATGATGCATTGCAGGATTAATAGATAGTGAAATCATTTTTGTCTGATTTCCACAAGGGAAAAATAACTTGTGGCTATTTAGGATTTATGAAACATTAACAAAACCTTAATAAAGCATGAATAGTCTTCACTTTAGAATGGTTCACAAATACACTTAAGTAACTACTAGCAACTGCCTTAGTTAATGATGCATTGCAGGATTAATAGATAGTGAATTCATTTTTGTCTGATTTCCACAAGGGAAAAATAACTTGTGGCTATTTAGGATTTATGAAACATTAACAAAGCCTTAATAAAGCATGAATAGTCTTCACTTTAGAATGGTTCACAAATACACTTAAGTAACTACTAGCAACTGCCTTAATTAATGATGCATTGCAGGATTAATAGATAGTGAATTCAAACATTATTTAACAATTAGTACGCATTTAATACATGTGGTGAAAGCACATTAATTTGTGCATTTACAAATATAGATAGCATAGTTAATTCATGAGTTATTAAGCATGAATAAACATTGAGTACGTAGGTTTTGGAACTCATTATTCTTTATGTATAAAGCGTTAACAAGTGTGTTAATTAATAGTGTATTAAGTGTGAATCATCCTTAATTAATGATGTTTTCATTGTTAATTAAATGTTTGTTAATGCTTAAATAAGGCTTAATAGTGTGTAGTTATTATAAAGTGTTACCGGTTATTTTTTTAATAATATGGGCTTCAGCTTAGACAGTCGTCTCAGCTTGAAAAAACTGGATTTAATGATCATGTTTACATGACTGTTGAGTTGCATGGAAGGATCCATTATCACTCCCAGATTTGTGACTTTTTATTTTTCAGACAGGGGTAGAGCGGAAAGGTTGATGCAGTGGTTCGAGATTGTGTCATTGGGAAGGAACAAATAGCTTCAGACTTCTTATCATTGAAACTTAAGAAATTTAAAACCATCCAGTCCCTGATGCCAGCCAGGCAGTCGAGCAGAGGTTGAATAGAGCATGTACCATTGTGTCATAGGGGGAAGTAAATTTGACAGTCATCGGCATAGAAGTGGAAAGGTATGTTTTGTTTCCGGAAAATAGCACCGAGTGGCAGTAGGTATAAGGAGAATATTAGAGGACCCAGGATGGACCCCTGCGGAACCCCCCCATTTAAGTGCCGCCACTGCAGAACTAAAATTGTTGATGGAAACACAAAAGGACCTGTCAGTGAGGTAGGATCTGAACCAATTGAGGGCTGACCCTGTGATGCCCACCCACTGCTCCAACCTAGCAATGAGGAACTCATGGTTGATGGTGTCGAAAGCAGATGTGAGGTCCAATAGGACAAGCAGGAGAAGGCCCTTTTGCCTTGTTCAGTCCTCACTGACAGAACACTGCAGGTATAATGTCCTGAGAGCACACGCTGTAGCTGCTCTCACGCAGAGACATGTAGGAGGAGATGTATGAAGGCAGCGGATCAAGAAGTGATTTAAAGATGAAAATGTACCAGTGGAAGAGTCTGTGTGAAGTTAATGAAGTCCAGTTAACCAGTGAATACAGGGTGCAGTGGTGGATATGGTAGTTAGAATCTTAGCTTAAATGGTCTCAACCTACTTCTGTAGGCTACACAATCATGGGGAAGAGTGCTGACTTTGACAGTTGTCCAAAAGATGACCATTGACACCTTGCACAAGGAGGGCAAGTCACAAAATAGCATTGCTAAAGAGGCTGGCTGTTCACAGAGCTCTGTGTCAAAGCACATTAATAGAGAGGTGAAAGGAAGGAAATGATGTGGTAGAAAAAAGTGTACAAGCAATAGGTATAACTGCACCCTGGAGAGGATGGTGAAACAAAAGCCATTCCAATATGTGGGGGAGATTCACAAAGAGTGGACTGCAGCTGGAGTCACTGTCAAGAACCACCACACAGACATATGCAAGACAAGGGTTTAAGCTTTCAAATTCCTTGTTTTAACCCACTTTTGGACAAGAGACAACGTCAGAAGCATCTCCCCTGGGCTAAAGACAAAAAGGACTGGACTGCTGCTGAGTGGTCCAGAGTTGATTAAAGTAAATTTTACATTGCCTTTGGAAATCAAGGTCCCAGAGTCTGTAGGAAAAGAGGAGAGACACAGAATCCATGTTGCTTGAGGTCCAGTGTCAAGTTTCCACAGTCAGTGATGGTTTGGGGTCATGTCATCTGCTGGTGTTGGTCCACTGTGTTTTCTGAGGTTCAAGGTCAACACAGTTGTCTACCAGGAAGTTTTAGAGAACTTCATGCTTCCTGCTGCTGACCAACTTTATGGAGATGCAGATTTCATTTTCCAACATGACTTGGCATCTACACTCAGTGCCAAAGCTACCAGTACCTGGTTTAAGGACTTAGCACTTTGAGATAGCACTTTGAGATTTTTATTAATGAAAAGTGCGGTATAAATTGAATTCATTATTATTATTATTAAGAACCATGCCTCAGCCATCAGGGTGCTAACGAACCATTGTTAGGCTGATGGTCCTCCTTGATCATGTGAGCAGCTGGTTTCGGCTGTCAGCAGCAAACTGGTTGATCCACTGTGAGAGGGTGCTATTTATAAGACTGAGCTGAATACAGCAGCTCAGACTGAGGAAGTCTTTCGGACGAAAGACGAAACGTTTCTACAGTTTTTTTTGCTTTGTTTTGTTTTGTTTTTTGAAGGACCAGACTTAGCTTTTTTTAGACTTTTCATGTTCATATTTTTCATGCTCATACTTTTCATGTTCATACATTTCAGTTGGCCAACATTTATAAAAATCCTTTTTTTATTGAGTAATAAACTAATTTTCTGAGATACTGAATTTGGGGTTTTCATTAGTTGTCAGTTATAACCATCAACATTAAAATAAATAAACATTTGAAATGCATCAGTATGTGTGTAATGAATGAATGTAATGTACAAGTTTCACATTTTGAATGGAATTACTGAAATAAATCAACTTTTTCATGATATTCTAATTTTCTGACAGCACCTGTAATCTGCAGCCACTTCATCAGGTCGTGCTCTATCCCTCGTCTGCAGTGGTATGATCATATTGTCCTGTTTGACCTCTGACAGGTGGTATTCCTAGATATTTAAATTAAATCCACAATGCTCAGAGAAACTACGTTAGCTCATGCTGTTTATAATAATAATAATAATCATTTTATTTAAAAGCGCCTTTCAGGACACCCAAGGACACTTAACAAACCAATACAGTTCAAACATTATCAGTGACAAATTGAAATATAAAATACATAAAGATTATAAAATGCAAAATAATAAAAATACATTTAGTAAAGTTAATGATAAGCTAGTCTAAAGAGATGTGTTTTCAGGGCTGTCTTGAACAGAGAAAGGGAGGTGGTGTTTCGAAGGTCTGGCGGTAGAGCGTTCCAGAGGTGAGGGGCAGAGCAGGTGAAGGCCCTGCTCCCCATGGTGGAGAGGCGGGCAGAGGGTACATGGAGATGTAGTGAAGAGGAGGACCTGAGAGAGCGTGATGGGATGGAGATTTGTAGGAGGTCAGATAGATAAGGAGGGGCAAGGTTGTGGATAGCTTTGAACGTGAGGAGTAGAATTTTGAAGATGATGCGTGATTTAACCGGAGCCAGTGGAGCTGCTGCAGGACAGGAGTGATGTGGTTATAGTAGGAGGTTTGAGTGATGACACGGGCAGCTGAGTTCTGGACCATCTGTAACTTGTGGAGAGATTTGTTGGGGAGGACGTAGAGAAGGAAGTTGCAGTAGTCAATACGGGAAGTCACAAGACTGTGCACCAGGATGGCTGTGGAACGGGGTGTGAGAGAAGGACGGAGAGTCGCATGAAGACATGGCAGTTATTTTTATGCTGGATGTCCTTCCTGACACAACCACAGACACTGAGCTACCACAGCCTTCTGTGTGGAGCAGAGAGCTGCTATCCTTTATTGTTTGCAGATAAACAAATGCCCGTTCTGGTCCATGCCAGAAATTGTACCCATAATTCATGCAAGGTGGCATGGTGGCTAGGAATAAGGTGGATATTACACTCTAAACCCAATAATTCTCAGTCGGGTCATCTGGACAGTTTCTTTTTTATAGACCTAAACCAAACATGAGTAACACAGAAACTTTCAGACCTGTCTGAACCAAACTGTAGAACCTCAAAAATACATTGCTCTATTAGAGTACAATAATTAGTTTGAAACAATCTTTTGTAATGGGTTTAGACAGATTAAAAAAACACCTCCAACTTGCAAGAATCACATGATCTAGAGCAGTTTTTTAACAGAGGTTGGACGAGTGTATGTTTGAAACTCTCAGAGATCAGCCCATAGGAGTAGAACAGAAACAAAACTGATGTGGATTCTTAGTCATCCTTTCAATAAAGTGGAGATGGTGGAGTTTTAAGCTTTAAACTGCATGAGATACTTTGTTATTTATTAAGCTAAACTCACATGCAGAATAAACTCATTCCACACTCTCCAGTTTGTTTGAATTGATAAAGCTCTCTGGATGAGAAGCGAAACGTCTTCATCTAAAGAATATACCGTAAGTTGTTTTTGAATGTTTTTACTTAGAGTTTGGAAAGCCTGAGAGAATAGTGAGTGTTGGTGTTATACCTCCCCACTGGTGACTTCTTTGTCGTTCACAATGAACCTGTAGGACACGGATGGAGACAGCTTGACAGCCTGGACCCAGAAACGCACATGTCCTTTCTCCAAAATCTCATAGTTGAGATTGTGTTTCAGAGGAACGACTGCACAACAGACAAAGAAAACAAAGGTTTTAAAACATGAGCAGGAAATAAAAAAAAACGAGGTGACGCTGAGGCGGGAACCAAAACTCACTTGGATGTTTGATGGCGTAGCTGAGCTCGAGCATGGTATTCAAGGCTGCAGAACACACCGAGAAGACAAACACAATAAGGAACAACGTACAGAGGGATTTAGGGCTGAGAATTATATTCAAATAGCAGCTGAGCTTAGAAGTTTATGAGTCTTACCATCGTCAGTTAGAGTGTAGCTGGAAGAAACACCATCTGTGTCAGTGACGACCACGGAGTATCTGCCCAAATCATCCTTGTCAGGGTTGGTGAAGGTAAGTCTGGAGCTGTGACACACAACCATTAAACTCAAATCAAAGGCCCCGGTAGTGTTTCTGTTCCGAATTTACCAAAATGTCATCTTTTAAACAGACGTGAACACTTAATTGTATTTAAAAACAGATCTAATTGTAAAAAAAAAAAAAACATTAGGAAAAATAAATGTTGAAGCTCTTTGAACTGAATGTGTGTTAAGAGTTAACAAGTAACAACATGTGTGTTTTCATT
>JBBPBX010002220.1:57810-72350 GCA_038048925.1 Garcialebias charrua | reverse complement strand
ACTCTGTCACTACCTCCTGACAGACTGATGTTAGCCAGGTAATCTCTGAAAAAATATATATTGTCCCCTTGCTTCTCCAGGTGGTAAATAAGCATTTCTAAAAAGAAAAGGTGACCCGCCATTTTCCAGCCAATAAAAACAAAGTTTGTAACCAGCCAATAAAAACCAAGCTTGAATTTGAATCAGCCAATAAAAACAGAGCTTGAATTTGAATTTCAACAGACCACAAGGGGGCAGAGCCATATATGGCTCTGAGGGGGAGGGATCAGAATGCTTTGCTTGTTGAAATTTTTTCTAAGTGCTGATGTTCTACAGAAACTGCAGACTGGACAGTCTGGGGCTGAACACCTCAATGTGTAACTGGCTGCTAGACTTCCTGACCGGGAGACCACAGACAGTACGGGTCGGGAATAACACATCCAGCACCATCACATTGAATACAGGAGCCCCACAAGGATGTGTGCTGAGCCCCCTTCTATTCACCCTGCTAACACACGACTGCACACCATCATACAGCTCCAACCACTTCATCAAGTTTGCGGACGACACAACAGTGGTAGGTCTCATCAGCAACAACGATGAGACGGACTACAGGAACGAGGTGAGCCGCCTGGCCTTGTGGTGCGGACACAACAATCTCACTCTCAACGTGGAGAAGACAAAGGAGATTGTTGTGGACTTCAGGAAGAGGGATGCCCAACATGCCCCTCTGACCATCAACAGCACCGCAGTGGAGAGAGTAGACAGCACCAAGTTCCTGGGAGTGCACGTCTCAAAGGACCTGTCCTGGAGCAGGAACACTGCATCACTGGCCAAGAAGGCTCACCAGCGTCTCTACTTTCTCCGCAAGCTGAAAAGGGCTGGAGCTTCAACCCCCATCATGTGCACCTTCTACAGAGGTGCCATAGAAAGTGTCCTGACCAGCTGCATCACGGTGTGGTTTGGTGCATGTACTGCATCCTGCCGCAAGAGCCTCCAGCGCATCGTGAGAGCAGCTGAGAAGATTGTCGGCACCTCCTTCCCCTCACTACAGGACTTACACAGCAACCGCCTCACTCGGAAAGCCCTCTGCATGGCAGGTGATCCCACACACCCACTACACAGCTGCTTCAGCCTGTTGCCTTCAGGGAGGAGACTGAGGAGTCTCCAGGCTCGAACCAGCAGACTGAATGACAGCTCTGTTCATCAGGCAGTCAGGATGCTAAACACTCTGCCTGCTCTGCCTCCCCTCCCATTTGAACTGCCTTAACACAAAAAACTTTCTCACACATTACCACACAACACAAAGATTTTAACACTGGACTCTGTGTCATCAAACGGGTTATTCACTAAACTCTCGGTCATGTGCTCATTCAGTTTGCACTACTTCTCATATTTGCACTAATGTTTGTATTACATTACTGCCTATAGTCATACTACTGTTTACATTCACTGTTTACATTTATTAATACTGTTTACATTTATTACTACTGTTTACATTTATTACTACTGTTTACATTTACACTACTTTTATATCTACACTACTGCTGATACATATACAGTATTCTCTGACCAGCCTTATTTAAGGATGCCCAATGTGCCTTACTGCATATGCCACTTTGCCTCTATACCAACATCAACTACCTCATACATATACTGTGTACATTAACTCATATGCTGCTTTGCCACTCTTTGCAAATGTCAATGCTAGAACCTTCAGTTTATTTTATAGATATACTTTTTATACTTTTTATACTACTATGCAAAAACTCAGGACAGTATTACACTTTTATTATTTCATTTTATGCTTATGTTCATTAAATGTTTAGTGTTTTAGTGTTGGTGTAAATTTTCATACTTTTATACTACTATGCAAAAACTCAGGACAGTATTACACTTTTATTATTTCATTTTATGCTTATGTTCATTAAATGTTTAGTGTTTTAGTGTTGGTGTAAATTTTCATACTTTTATACTACTATGCAAAAACTCAGGACAGTGTTACACTTTTACTATTTTATGCTTATGTTTATTAAATGTTTCAGTGTTTTAGTGTTTAAATGGTTACTGTTGCACCGAGGGACTGAGAGAAACGCAATTTCAATCCTGTGTATGTCCTGTACATATTGCAGTTCTGACAATAAAGTTGACTTTGACTTTGACTTTGACTTGACATTGATTTTGTTGCTGGTTCAGATTTTCAAATACTGTATTACTAATAACTGCATTAAAACAAGGCAAAATGACAAAACAAGCAGTCTTAGCCACTATACTATTTGTACTCTTTGTTATGAATTAATACAATGAAATTATACCTTGAGCAGTCATTTTAACAGTCAAGTTGATATCTGGAGATTGTTTAAGGACTCTCGCTCGGTGTTACATGACCCACATTGAGGTCCTGGCCCCCACTTTGGGAGCCACTGGTCTGAAGATCGCCTGTTGCTTCCAGCTGATGGTGCAGAAGAAACAAACTGAACGAGTGTTTAAAAAACAAAAATTGTCATCTCAGGATGAAGCTTCATTTTTACCTTTCAAAATATGAAATATCCTCAATGCACACTTTTATAAGATACTCAAGCTATAGAAAAAAAGATCAAATGTTGAACATTACTTAAATAACCTTATCCCCTGCATTTATTTTTTTTATTTTTTTAAAATGGCAAATATTTTTATACTGTATTGATAATTTTTAGAAATAAACATTTGGTTCAGAAACATGTCACAGTTATAAATTCAGTAAAAAATGACGCAAAAGTCATGAAATGATGCAAACTGATGGGGTAGTAAGATGTTTTAAAGATGGCTGTTGCTGCAGTGATTCAATAAAACCTGAGGGGCGTCTCAACAAGCGAGCTTACGTTCTGCCCTTTGCTTTGACCGTGGCCCTGGGGCAGTCACCGATGGGCTTGTAGTTCTTCGACCACACAAACTTAGACGTCTCACAGATCTCACAGGCCTCCAAAGACAGAAAAACGTCTCCAGTCTCCTCGTCCACACCGGCCACTATCTCCTTAGTGCCTGGAAAAACAAGGAAACACCCCAAAAAAAAAAAACTAAATGACAAGTTTATCCTTTCAGTCTATTTCTTATAAACACTAAACACATTTTCTTATTTTAAATAGTTTTTTTTCTTCAGATTATGTTTCTTTAGTGATGAAATAAAAAAATCTAGATTTATCTTTTTTGCTAGTAACATCAAAACCAATGTGTGTTTCTGCTTTGTAATATTAAGCATTTATTTTTCTATTACCAATTAAAATGCTTTTTCCCCAACAATGAGATAAATAAAAATAGGTGAAAAAAACAGAGAAATTGTTTAATATGATCAATGCCTAATCGTTACATTCATTCAAGTGATGTGAAAGGTGAATTTGAAAAGACAAAACATCTTGATTTGGAGTTTCAACTTCATTGAATATAAAAGTAGCTACATCTCATTTTAACTTCTAGTTGCGACTTTACTGAAATAATTTCATGCAACAATCTGGTTAATGGTAATTAAACATGTGTATTTCTAGAACTTTGAGTTGTGTAAGTATTGTGCATCCGTCCTGATGTTGTTCATTAATCCAGGTAGATAAATCTAAAAAGGTTGAGTCGGGTCCTCTGGACGGATTCATTCTGAAATGTTTCATTTTTTGTCCAAAAGACTGAAGAAGTCTTCAATAGAAGATTATTGTACATCAAGGCTTCATCTAAAAATGTCATTCGTTAGCAAAGCCTGGTGGAAATCTCAGTTCAGTGGTCAATCCTATTTATTGTATAACACCGATTTACTACAAAACTGTTTATTAATAGGGATTTTGTTATGTTAGATGGTGGATGTAAATGTAAAAATAAATGGAAGTGAAACTAGCATGATGGTGTAAAGTAATGTTACCTGGAAGAGCTTTGGCACAGACTGGCTCAGACAGCTGAGAAGATTTCCCAACCCCGCTTGCATTGACGGCACGAACTCTGAAGACATAACTTTTACCTTCCTCCAGTCCAGTCACCTGCACCAACCCATGGAAATATGAGGCAAGATGTGCAAGTGAAACATCTCAAGGTACTAGAATATAATGAATGGTTATTGCAGTAGTCCTACCTGCAGGTAACGATGGCTCACAGCTTCCTTATTCAGAGTGACAAACTCAGATGAGCCTTTGTCAGCCATGTCCACAAAGTATCCGGTGACAGCACTCGCTCCAGTATAAACCGGAGCTTTCCACAGAACGACCAGAGAGTCTCCTCTGACCTCACTAAAGCTCAGATCATAGGCTGGACCTTGAACAACAAACACCAAACATATTGAGGAACAAACAGTAACGGTTCTTCAAGTTTCATACTCTGGAATTATTTCTTATGGAGTTTTATGGTAATGTGTTCAAGTTTTATTATCCACCTGACAAGGGTTTTGCTATTCTAACAACTATAAAACATCCCGAACTGCCGTGTGTCCCCACAACGTTTAGATTAAAACGACCGGCTCGGCACCGTGATGTGTTCTATTACTTTTATTGGTATATCAAGTTACCATGTTGACATAATTTGTAAACAGACACCATTTTTCTTATTGAAAAGCACTCTTCACAGCCTCTAACTGCCACAGTGAGGTCACATGACGTTGAGTGGAGAGGTCTCTGAACAAAACACTGATTAACGTTTGGAGCCATTTTGGTTCAAGATGAATGTCACAGCCACCTCAGAAAACAAAAAATTGACTATAACTCAGTTATTCTTTGAGATATTGAACTGAAATTTAGTAAGGTTGTAGCTGACAGTGAGTTGTTTTAATTCCTAATGCAAATTAATAATCCAAGATGGCCGCCTTTGCTAAAAGGGGAACAATGTGATAACTCAGCTATTTTAAAAGGTATTGCGCTGACATTTGGTGAGGTGGGAGCTGACAGCGATGCACAACACATTCTAAATTCAAATCTAAAAATGGCAGTCCTCATCAAAGTCTCTTCAGGAACTTTCCTGTTCAAAAGCTTTACCGGTACTTTGAACCCTTAACTTACCTCATGTTTCACACCAAAAGAAACACAGTAACACTTTTATTTTCTAAGCAAGAAAGTTCATGCTCAATAATCCAGGTACCAAATCCAATCATTCTCAGTCGGGTAATCTGGACAATTTTTTATAGAAACGTTTCTAGAAACTTTTATTTTCTGTTTCTTAGTTTCAAATAGTGTAGTTTTGATTATCCTAGTTTTACAATGGCTTATTGGACATGTTTTCCACTCCATTTAACCATCACAAGTTTCAATTACTAATGTTTATAGGAAACTGCAGAAACGTTGCGTTTAAGTGTTTAGTTTCCTAAATTTTAATTTGCCGGGCAATCATTTTATTTTGAGGTGAGGTTCATCAGGAACCTCTGAGTTAGAAATCTGATGTCAGAAGATGTTTCTATTGAGTTTTCTAAGAACTCTGAACTTTTGACTTCAAAGAACAAATGAATTGCATCATGTGAAATAGAAATTTAGTTGTTATGGGTACATATCTACTAACAACATTATTAAGTGGAAGGTCTGAAGGCTCAGGAGGATTGCAGCAGAGCGAGGAGTCGACAAAGACAAATCTGCTGGTTCCATCGAGCCTTGGTTTCATTGGGCCAGGACTCTACCAGAACCAGGCTCCACCAGAACCAGGCTACACCTTGCAGGAGACACAAGGCCCAGGCTGGATAGTCACTGTGACGGACTGCTGAGTCAGCATACTGTCCGGGACCCTGAAGCTGGCTGTGGCGGTGACTGACTGAGGAGGAACACTGCAGCACTGGCCAAGAAGGCTCACCAGCGTCTCTACTTTCTCCGCAAGCTGAAAAGGGCTGGTGCTTCAACCTCCATCATGTGCACCTTCTACAGAGGTGCCATAGAAAGTGTCCTGACCAGCTGCATCACTGTGTGGTTTGGTGCATGTACTGCATCCTGCCGCAAGAGCCTCCAGCGCATCGTGAGAGCAGCTGAGAAGATCGTCGGCACCTCCTTGCCCTCACTGCAGGACTTACACAGCAAACGCCTCACTCGGAAAGCCCTCTGCATGGCAGGTGATCCCACACACCCACTACACAGCTGCTTCAGACTGCTGCCATCAGGGAGGAGACTGAGGAGTCTCCAGGCTCGAACCAGCAGACTGAGAGACAGCTCTGTTCATCAGGCAGTCAGAATGCTAAACACTCTGCCTGCTCTGCCTCCCCTCCCATTTGAACTGCCTTAACACAAAAAACTTTCTCACACATTACCACTCAACACAAAGTTTTTAACACTGGACTCTGTGTCATCAAACGGGTTATTCACTAAACTCTCGGTCATGTGTTCATTCAGTTTGCACTACTTCTCATATTTGCACTAATGTTTGTATTACATTACTGCCTATAGTCATACTACTGTTTACATTCACTGTTTACATTTATTAATACTGTTTACATTTATTACTACTGCTTTACATTTATTACTACTGTTTACATTTACACTACTTTTATCTACACTACTGCAGATACATATACAGCATTCTCTGACTAGCCTTATCTAAGGATGCCAAATGTGCCTTATGTGCCTCACTGCATATGCCACTTTGCCTCTATACCAACATCAACTACCTCATACATATACTGTGTACATTAACTTATATGCTGCTGTGCCACTCTTTGCAAATGTCAACGCTAGAAACTTCAGTTTATTTTATAGATATACTTTTTATACTTTTTATACTACTATGCAAAAACTCAGGACAGTATTACACTTTTATTATTTCATTTTATGCTTATGTTCATTGGGTGTTTGGTGTTTCAGTGTTGGTGTAAATTTTCATACTTTTATACTATTATGAAAAAACTCAGGACAGTGTTACACTTTTTTACTATTTTATGCTTATGTTTATTAAATGTTTTAGTGTTTAGTGTTTAGATGGTTACTGTTGCACCGAGGGACTGAGAGAAACGCAATTTCAATCCTGTGTATGTCCTGTACATATTGCAGTTCTGACAATAAAGTTGACTTTGACTTTGACTTTGACTTTGAAGGCAGCTGACTTGTGTGCTGACCTTGGTAGGAGTTGTTGGTGGAGGATTGTGGTGTTTAGATGTGAGCTGGTTGACAGAGACAGAGTTTGGCTTGCTTGTGGGGTAGATCTGAAGTGACTGGCTGAGGGGGAGCTGTCTAGCAGGGACTGTGAGCAGTTGGCAGGTGAACTAGCTGAAAACTGAACTCAGTTGAACTTGACAGATCCCTGGCAAGGTTTTAAAGGCTTGGTACAACAATGGTCACCAATGAGGTAAAGAAAGACGTTGAAGAATTTGAAGCAGCTTTGAATATGATGGGTGGAGAGTTAGCCACCATAGCTGAACAGCAGCAAACCATTATGGGCTTGGTCAAGGAAATTATGGAAATAAAAAAGCTAAATGAGGAAAAACAAAAAAGGATAAGCTTGCTGGAAATAAGAGTGTCAGGTCTGGAACACATGCATGAATGATGTGATTATATCTGGACTACCACTTGGGCCTAAATCATATGCTCTTGCATTGAAGGTGGGTGAAGCACAGGTAACTGCCTACTTACAGAGCAAGAGCATACAGATTGACAGGAATAATATTGAAACATGTCATACCATAAAGTCTCAGAATCAGAAAGTTGGGAGTGTAGTAATTGTGCGTTTTTATAACAGAAAGCACAGAACTGCATTACTAGGTCAGGGCAGATATTTAAAAGGGACAAATGTATATATCATTGAGCATCTTACCAAAATTAATGCAGATTTTGCCAGGAAAGCTAGGATAAAAAAATAAAAAAATCCCAGCAACATGGACTTCAAACTGCAGGATTTACATTAAAATGATAAGAACAAGCTAAAGTTCTCTGTATAAGGAGCAATGAACATCTGGACAAGTTTAGTAACAGCTAGACTTTCTAAGTTGTTGTTCTTCATTGAATAATGAATTCACTGAATGATGGTTTAAAATGGTGTGAATTCATTTCGAGATACTTGCTCACTCCTCTAATAGAATGATGTTCAAGAGGCCCATACAATGAATAAAATGTGCTCACCTGAACATCTGTAGTTTAAAACATAAAGTTAGTGAATTATGTTATATTCTGTCGAAGTCTAATGTACATATTATGGCTGTGACAGAGACTCACTTGGATGAAAAGGTTGAGGATGCAATAGTTGCTATAGAAGGTTATAAATATATATTATATTTAGACTTGACAGAAATAGATATGGAGGTTTTTTATGTTCAAAGTCACATTTCAGTTAAAATAAGAAAGGATCTTGGTATGTCTGGTATAGAAGCATTATGGCTTCAGGTGCACCAGCCACATTCTACACCAATATTAACATGCTGTTGCTACAGACCACCAAATTCAAATATTGAATACTTGAATAATACAATATGCACAATGACTGAGCACATCGCAGAGCTGATCGGCACATTCTTTCAGCACTTTCCCGGGGATGTTGCCCGGTCCAGTTGCTTTGTGAGGGTTGATCCTCCTGAGACTACTCCTCACTTCTGTTGCGGTCACACTGAGATGCTCTTCATCTGGTTATGGGTGGTTCTGTTTGGGTCTTCAAAGCGTGCATAAAACTTGTTGAGGACATCAGGCAGAGATGGGTCTTTGGGGCATTGTTCACTCCTTCATTTATAATCAGTTATGCACTTAATGCCCCTCCACATGCTCCGTGGGTCTTATGAGTTGAACTGACCCTCGATCCTCTGTGCATACATGTAATTGGCTTTGGCCCTCTTAATGCCAGCAACCAGCTCTATCCTAGTCTTTCTCAGCTCTTCTGAGTCCCCAGACTTATGCCATGAACTGAGCAGATGTAAAGCTATTTAATATGTTATTTACAGTATTTCTGGTGTATAGGTCACACCTGTGTATAGGTCGCATTGTCCAATTATCACCAATAGATTGAAAAAATCCCTAGATGGGTCGCACTGGTGTATAGGTCGCACCTACGTTTAGCTCTGCTGCAAATGTCTGCCACAGGAGCGCACAGCAAGGCTTTTAAGAAGATTAACACTTAAAAACAATTATTTGTTTGATAAAAATTATAGCAAATATATGTCTGAGCTGAACTTTTCCTTAATAAATGAACGTAATTGTGAAATGAGCTGGATTTAAAAATTTGTTTCACCGAAAGTGATAACAAGCCATATATAGGTCGCACCTGAGTACAGTATAGGTCGCAGGCCTTGAAAAAACCATAAAAAGGTGCGACGTATACACCGGAAAATACGGTAATTAATTTATTCATTCATTCAAAAGAAACAAAATAAAACAAATTAATCAAAAAGAAAACATTTAATGAAAAGAGTGCAGAAAGAAGAAAAAAAATCTTACATCACCCCCTTATTTAAAAGAATATGTTGTCACAGTTTACACTGTTTTTTCCTTTTACTCATCACTCTGTTCACTGTTTGACTTCTCTTCTCTGCTCTCTTGGGGTTTTCCTCTGCTGCTTCTGCCAGCCTCTTTACATGCCACACCTCTCTCTCTTATCGCTGCTGATGGTTTCCACCTGTTTCTGGGTGTATATATACTTCCTGCTTTCTCCACCTCATTGCCAAATCAACTGATTGCTTCCAGCCACAGTTATCCAGCGTGCTCTCCTTGTTCACAGCGCTTTAATCTTGATCCACGCCTGTTTCCCTCGACCACGCTTTTTGCCTGTCCCTTTTGTGCCTCAGCCTTCTGACCTTGTTGACGACCTACGCCTGTTTTTGGATTTCGCCTTTGTCTCTCCCTATTGGTACTGTCTCCTCTTCGGATCCCGTGTATGGACCCTGCTCATCCTCAACTACGCCTCTGGACTTCCCTTGGTCTCTGCAGCTCTGTATCTCTGTTGGAGCGCCCCGTTACAACTAGAAAGGTTAGTGTTTCACCAGACCGTCTGTATTCAGATAACTACTTGTTGTTCTGCCAAACACTAACCTTTCCCCTCTGTATCATTTTAGATACAGTTCCTGCCCCTGGACCTGAGACTCCAGAAGCTGTTTATTTACTCAATAAACATTACAAAAAAAAACTTCTGAGTTTGTGTGTAGGATCCTCTGCCATATATAAAATAACTTTAAACAATCACTTAAATTAATCACTTTAATATCCACTTGAAAGCTAGGAATAAAATAAAACACGTTTTGTGTTAGAAGAATTTAATTCTAACGTTGAAACTTATCCAACATTAATAAAACCTACCTCAAGTTGCCTTTTTGAACATGCATGCATATATGTGTACACATTGTACTTGAGGGGAGATTATTACAACCTTATATGAAATCAGTGATGATGATGATATCGGAACTGGATCGTATCGGCCGATATACAGATTTAAGTATCGGGATCAGATCGGAAGTAAGAAAATGTGGATTGGTGCATTTATTATAGTGAGTTGCTGCTTCTGAGGGAGGTCCGAGCCGGGAGAAGCAGCGTGGGCTGGAGGCGGGTCCTGGGTCAGAGAGGAGGCCTACTGTCCACCGGCTGGCAACAGCTAGCCGCAGTGAACCGTGACCCGCAGACAGCCCTCGCTCTAACACAACCAACTACAGGTAGTCCTTGGGTTACGACGGCCTCAACTTACGATGTTTCGCGGTTATAAACGCCCTTCCATTGAAAAGCATTGTTCGAGTTACGCGGTTTATGCGCCTTTACACCAAAAAATACGGTACCGAAACTCAGCGGACATTTACAGGAGGGAGCAGGGAGAGTAGCTTGACGCACTCAGTGGAAACTTACAGGAGACCTCATTGTTTGGACAGGCAGACCGGAGCAGAGGAGGTTAGGAGGCGCTAATATGCTAACAGACCTTACTGTAAAACTCTGGACTGCTGAACCGAGCGTGGAAAAGTACAGGAGACCTTATTGTTTGGAGCTGAGGTTTACGAGGCAGAGAGACTACAGCTGAGCAACGAGCTGACATGCTAACAGACCTTGCTGTAAACGCTGTGGACCGCGTGAAGCAGCAGGAAGCTGCAGAGCTCGGAGGTGCACAAGCTAACATGCTAACAGACGGAGGAAGAATTCACCAGCATACCAGTAGGTTATTAACTCTTTTATTCCTTCATTATGACTCTAAAATGTATGTGGTTTTTGATAGTGCTTGGTAAAATACAGTACTGTACGTACGAGGTGCCGTTTGGACGTATTTTCCGACTTACGTTGAAATTCGACATACGACGGCGCGTAGGAACGGAACTCGTTTGTAAGTCGGGGACTACCTGTATTGAAGATTGACATATTGTTTTGAAAGTACCATATTTTGATTGATTTGTTGTGATTCTAATTTATTTTTTTCTGCAAAAACTGAGTAATGTGGGCTGATGTCTTCACAGTATTCTAATTTTTGAAATCCTGTTTTCGTGGGTTTCACGAGCTGGAAGCCCAAATTGTGTAAAAATAAACAAATAAATACTTGAAATCGTTTAAATTGTGGGCCCTGAATCTATCATCTACTTTGTATAAAAGATTAACTTTTTGAATGGAATTAAGGAAGTTAAACAACTTTTCCATGATATTCAAATATTTTGGAAAGGGTCTGTAGATGTAAAATTTATGGCAAGTTTCATTTGGTTTCTTTTGAAAGTGTTGAATTAAGTTCAAAGCTTTTGATGATTTCATTCAGTACAAGGTGCACGAGTACTGATCATGTACCTGGCTCTGCCATGGTCCAAGCTTCACACTTCATTGGAGTACTGGGAGCTGATGGTAGACCAACACCAGCCAGATTACCAGCCTGAATCCTGAACTCATAAAATGTTCCCTCTTTCAGATTCTCCACCTAAAAATACAAAATGAGGCTGTTATAAGTTATATTGATTAACTTACTGAAATCCTATACTGTATGTTTGTGAGTGTAAAAACCGGAGAGCTCACAGTGCAGATCCTCTCTGTGACCGCAGACAGGTTGACTTCCTTCCACACCAGAGTGTCAGCATCACGCTTGTCGATGTAGTAGGCGTTGACCTTGGAGCCCCCGCAGTGTTTGGGGCTCTTCCAGGCCACAGTTATGGACAAGCCATCACTACTCAGCATGGTAATGCCGTAAGGAGCACTGGGAGTTGCTGGAAGATTCAAAAAGCTTTGCATTTAAAATGACCACAAATTGAACATTAACACATCTTTATCCAGACTTCTTCACATTTTCAAAAAGAACCTAAAAACCATTATGATTACCTGCACACGTGCCTGCCATGCAGTGTGACTATATAACTACTGTTTAGCACTATCTTAGCACACACTTTTACTTTATTTTGCAGAGCAGAAAGATTGAGGGTGCAACTAAATGTGTGCTTCTGTGCAAAAGTAAAGATGGACAAAAAGGGAAAAGTGGGTAAGTATTGTAGGAAAGGCACAGTTTGTAATACATACCATATTCATTTCCCTTTCCTGGACAGAATAAAATGAAACTCACTGAGCATAAGCTTTAAAAAATATAAAAGTAAAATTAATCTCAATCTTGTGAGCCACCTTTTCATTTCTTTATTTTTATTTTTTATTTATACTGTTGATTCGTTTCTCAGAAAAAGTTCTTGAGTTTATTTCAGGTTTCATCCTAGTACATTATTTGAAGCAATATTTAATAAAATGCTCAAAATACATCCATGTATTGAACAAAAAAAAACAGTGTTTCCTTTTACCGAGGGCCGGCTCCACAGCGACGGGAGAAGAATCCTGAGACTCCTCACTGAGGCCAAAGGTGTTGACAGCTTGGACTCGGAACACATAGGTCTCTCCTGGGATCAGGCCATGGACCACAAACCTGACGCACAGTCAGAGTTTCTTGTCAAGCTAAACACTGATGTCACTGTGATTAATCTAAATTAACACAAGATTCTGTTTTTTTTTTAATTCACGGCAACATCTTTGCAAGTAACAAGTCAAACAGTCTTAAAAGGTATAAAAAGTTAGAACATACGACTTTAGTATATGTTTCAAGTCTGGATAAGTATGTACAAAAATTACACGTGGAACAACTGATGCTTTGAGACTATTCTCTTTTGCATTCTCTAGAAAATGAAATCTGCATTTGTAAAAATTGCTAAAACAAAAAGTATTTTGATTGGACAATGATGGACAGTATCATCAAAATGTCCATTTTTGGTTCACCCGCCACATCAGTCGTTGTTTTAAAGTTACTGACTGAGAACCCATGAACCCAGGCAGCAGAACCATTCATTCAACAAGTTCCTGCCGGATCAATAAAGTTTTATCTTATCTTATTCACTTTTATGGGCTTCTTAAGTGATAAAACTGTTTATGCTGATACAAGATTGTAATTCTTAACTTCTCTGTGCGTTGACAGGATTTTTGACAAATCAGCTAACCTAAAGTTGATAACAGCAGCACTTTGCATGTTAGATGGCCCAATATCTGCAGACTATCAACCAAATACAGGTGGTCCCCGATTTACGAGCGCTCTTACTTACGAGGTCCCGGATTTACGAGGTTATCATATTTAATAAAAATATGAAATAATTTTTTTTGTGTGCGTGTGTGTGTTTAAATGTTCTTAATTTCATGTGTACAGCACTTTGTTGCAGCTGTGGTTGTTTTAAATGGCTTTATAAATAAAGTATACTGTAATTGTTATTTTTATGTTTTATTTCAATTTTTAGCGTATTAGCGATTGCTCCCAAAGCGCCGCCGCCTGACGAGCGGAGCTAAGCGGGCGGGGACACCAAGCCGACATGCCGGCGAAGGGACCATCTGCGGCCGGGAGCTGGCTTTGGAGGACCGTGCGTCCGATCAGAGGTTGTCTCATACGGATAAATTAGCTGGAAACACTCGGTGAACTTTGTGTATGTGTCTGGTCTGGAGCAGCAGCCGTGGATCGCTCAGCGATCGCTCCCAAAGCGCCGCGCAACAACATTAGCTCATGGGCTAAGCTAAGGCTAGGCTAAATGCTAAGCGGACCCCGACCAGAACCAAACAGAACCGATGTCTGGCGGCCGGGAGCTCGCCTCAATGTCCGGGAGCTCGCCTAAGATGTCGGATGGACACCGAGCTAAGGTGGAGAAGCAGCTTCGACAGCCTTTTTTGGATGTGCTACATGCTAACGAGCGCCAACGAGAGCAGGCCTAATCTGGCGAGGGCTAACAACAAGTAACATGGGCAGCTTGTTTGGAAGAAGGAACACCGCGGAGAAACGGCTTTTGGTAAGTTTATTAAATATTTTTCTGGCTCCAAATGTATGAAGTTAGCGTACTAACAGTCCTTCCTTTAAACAGTTTGGACTGCATGGTGCTACAGAAAGCTGGGAAGCTCAGACGTAACGTGGCGGAGCTAAGAGATGAGAGAAGCTGCGCTCAAAGTAAGATTTTTTTTATTTTTATGAATGTTTTAAATTGTTTTAAAACATTTTAAAGTGTTAGGATAGTTGAAATGCTTGGTAACTTCATTACCTACATGTACGTGTTCAGTGGTGGCTCGTGTGTTATATAAAGGTCGATTAAAGGTCAGTACGGACTTACAAGATTTTCATCTTACGAGAACCTCGGAGGAACGGAACTCGCTCGTAAGTCGGGGACCACCTGTATTACAGAATTAAATATTTACTGTATAGCAGGTGTG
>JBBPBX010002220.1:45998-57684 GCA_038048925.1 Garcialebias charrua | reverse complement strand
GGTGAACTCGCATGAAAGATTTGGACATTTGTTTTACACCAGATGTCCTACATGCAACCTGGGCTCGAACCCCCACCCTCAGGATTACAAGACTGCAGCACTGACCACCAAGCCACCCACCCTATACCACTAATGATAAGAACGTGTTTGTTTGTGCACAGATTGTGTTTTATATGGTGTTAGATGCAGTCATGTGATTAAATCTCAAACTTACAAACAGTAATGTGACTCTTTTAAAATGAAAGATGTGTATAAACCTTGGTTCCCAGAGATTCTATATGTAGAAAAGCTGCACTGAAAACTACCGGTAAGCTAAACAACAAGTCCAAGTTCAGACCTGGCACCAACATCTGCCTTGAGTGATTTAACTCTGATTGAGAACATTCACATATTTGATCAAAATGACAATATATTCAGGCTTCTGAGCAACATCCTTGTTTTCATGGTAACACACTTTAGACATTTGAGTTACAAGCTGACCTCATGTCAGACAGTCACCAGAAACGAACAATGATTTTGTAAAACCAAACAAAACTGGGCTCTCAGTTTGATTTATTACATTTAGGGGTTTTAGTTTCCTGCTGCCTGCCTAAATGAATTAAACACAATTATCAAAAAAAAAAAATCCTTATTGTTGTGCGTTGTTTTACTTTGTATTTTTTTATATAGAAATTTGTTTGTATTTTTATATTCTCTTGTGTTTTGTGCATCTTGCCTTAACAACAGCTTTTAAGTAAACAATGCCTCGTTATTGATATGTGCAATTCAAACAAACAAACAAACAAACAGACAAAGGCCTAAAAACACCAAGAAAAAGCTCAACTCACTCATAAGTTGACATGAATGTTTCATCTCCGTATAAGTTTCTTTAGGTCATTAAAAAGTCATCAGTCAGATTGCAGTATTTTCCTCACCGGTTATGTTTGAAGGGCTTGTGGTTACAGGCGAACCACTCTTTGGATCCAACAGCGCGGCCATCGATGTAATATCCCATGAGGTTTTTCTGATGTTTGGAAGCTTCCCATTGAACAAAAACTGATGACTTGGTGTTTCTGGTGGCTACAACCTGACCAGGAGCTGAAGGGACGCCTGTAGAAATTAAATAAAAATAAAAAACAACAAGACCAATCAAGTTTTCACTTTTGTTATTTCAAAATAATGGCTTCAAAATGCCATTCATGGTGAAGACACTGATTCATAAACATTTAAATTACATTAAAACACAAGTTAAAAACAATGAAGAGCAAAATATTCTGATGAATCCGAGTCCTTGAGGAGCACTATCCTGCATGTTTCAAAGGTTTATCTGCCCCAACCAGTGGTGCCTCCCCACTCATCTCTCACCACATTACCTTGAATAAAACATAAAAATAAAAAAATGATAAAAATATTTCACAATATATGTATATATTATTTTAGTTGTGTAAGATAAATGTTTTATAGTTAATGATGAGTAAAGTTGTTTCGTTCATCAACATTGTCTGGTGACATATTTCCGTCCTGTGGGGCAAAAACATAGATTCTTGTTAAAAGTTGTACATGAGCAGAAGCTCAAAAGGCAAATAAGCATGAACAATCTGGGATCCACATGGAAAATGAACTGCGACCAGCCATGTTTGGTAAAATAAAGATTTCATCTCAGCTTGATGAAGGCTACAGGGTAGGGATCCATAAGCACAATGAGGAGGTTGACAAAATCAGGCACATTCTATAATTAAAAAAAAAAAGACTGTGTCAAGTTCTGTGGTGCATTTGAACTTGCCCTGCGTGGTCATGATGAAAGTGAAAGCTCAGAACATCTGGGTGTTTTTAGAGGACTGGTGGATTTTGTAGCATCACTGGATGCAGTTCTACATGAGCACCTGCAGACTGCCACTGTGTTTAATGGAACATCTAAGACTGCGCAGAATGAACTCCTTGATTGTATGCTGCCAGTTTTGAGAGAGTGCATCAGTGAATAAATCAGGAGTGCAGACTTTTGCTGCGTTCCAGTTACCTCGTATTCTGGAAACTGGGAAGTGGTAGTGACGTCATTTCCCAATCTACCACTTGAAAACACGTTCCGGTTCTCCCAGTGGAAAATCAAGATGGACGCACGCTTTGTTTTTGTTGCCGTTTCCGAATATAATAAATTACAGATATGCACTCCTGACACAGAACATGTCAGAGGAGGAGGATGACCGCTGAAGGTAATTGATATATATATTTTTCTCTAATTCTTTAAAGATGCTATGTGTAACTTTCTGTAGAGCACAGAACTTAGAAATATTTTCAACAGGCAAAGCATTCTGATCCCTCCCCCTCAGAGCCATATATGGCTCTGCTCCCCTTGCTCTGCTGAAATTCAAATTCAAGCTCTGTTTTTATTGGCTGGTTAACGGCGGGTCACTCTGTGTTTTTATAAATGCTGATAGAGAAGCAAGGGGACTATAGTTTTTTTCAGAGATTACTTTGTCTAACATCAGTCTGTCAGTAGATAGTGACAGAGTGAAGAAATATGTTAAAAATATATTGTTAGAAAAGTTACAGACTGCACTACAAAGTTACATAGTGCAGCTTTAATGTACCGGTAAATCGTTGGGAAAAAAAGAAAAACTGGCTTTACAGTTAAGAAAACAAAAACAAACGTCTTCACTTCACTGTGTGATTAAATACACGCAACAACATTTTAGAACTGTTATTTTAGTAAAAGTTTAGGTGTTGACTTACTAAAGACGCGAGTATCCGCCATTTTGAAATCGAAACTGGGAGCTGAAAAAATTCTCCCACTTTACGAGTGGAAGTTTACCACTAGAGCGGGCGTTCCGGTTTCAATCTACCACTGGGAACTGGGAAATTCCCACAATACGAGGTAACTGGAACGCAGCAAAAGTCTCCATCCAGGCTGATGAAACAATGGACATTTCCACTCCACACACTTATCCCCCCCCACTGAGAAAACTCCACCAGCCGCCACTGGCTCCAACACACCTGATTCAACGGTTAAATGACCTCGTCCTGTTCTGCAGAAGCCCATTTATCACCTATTAATTAAAATCTGCAGTGTTGTTGTTGCAAAGAAAACTCTAAATCATGCAGGACAGTGAGGGCCAGGATCGGACATCCTGATCTAAGCCACAAGACAACTGACTTGTTGGAGAGTCATTTTTAAGAAATTAAAGTTTGTAAAGTGTTTTTGTGATTTATTTCAAATAAAACACAAGCTGTGACTGTTCATTATGTGCAACCATCAAGTGATTTTCAACACGTCATGTTCATGTGCTGTAATGCCAGTTTCTCACATGGCAGCAACTCTTGGTGACAACTCAAAACTGCAAGAAAAAAGGTGAATTCAAGTTGTAGTCCCAGTGAAATGTGGGTGATTGTGATTAAGTTTCCAGACTGGTGAGTTTTGAAAATCAGGGTGTTTATGTGTTCATGACTTTAAAAACTGTATTCTAGGCTGTGCACATGATTTCTTAAAGCTGTTCACCTGCTAGCTGCAGCCCAGTGAAATACTGGCTTCATCCTGCAAGTTACAACACACCTGCAGTCGGTGAAAGGTGCATTACAGCAAAGTACATCAGTGTCTTTACAAAGTGTTTCAAGTATTATAGATCTGTACGTACCGACCGACAGCTCAGTACCTGCAACATAAAGCCACTTTTAACAAAGTGTGAGTTTTACATGCGTTTGTTTGAAATACAGAACATTAAATAAAATAAGCACAAACACCCTGTAAGAAGGGTCACCTTTTTCTGATAAGATCTAAAATCAGATTGAAACAGAAGAGACACCAGATTTGGGGAAAACTAATTCAAATGTCATGCTTTATCTCAAATCTGCAGGTTTTCCTGTTTTCTTTGGCTCAGATTCTTCTGCTGACAGAACAAATCAAAAAGTTACAAATGAAAATCAAGAAAATGCCCACTCGGTTTGAGCTTTTCTTGGAACATGTCAAAGATGTACTCAACTCAAACCAGTTCAAAGAAAATACTTGGAGATCTTGAGAAACTTTATAAGAAACAAATCATAAAGTCCACTATTAATTGTTCTGAACATTGTGATGTTGGATTTTTATGTTTAAAGTTCATTAGAACCAAACTAATCAAGATTTTCTGCACCTGTGTTCTCTCAAAGCTAATCAAACGTTGGGATGAATGCTCTTACCGTATTCATCAACCTTTTGGACGGGCTCAGAGGGCGCCGAGGCCTCGCTGGAGCCATACATGTTGACTGAATAGACTCGGAACTGGTACTTTTGCCCGTCTTGCAAATCAAAAACCGGGTAACGAGGGGAGCACAGTTTGACTGCTGTGCTGATCCGCTGCCACGCTCCAGTGCCTGCTAAGCACTGCGGGAGAGTTGGGGATGGGGGTGTACAAAAAGTAGAGCGCTCTATGAAAACGCGAACAATAACAAACAAAAACTGAGAAAATAATCGATTTTTATCTTCTTTATATTCTTAAGGAGGATCTCAAAAAGTTAAATCTAGAGTTTGAGGAAATTTGTGAGTAAATTAAACCAGAAAACATCTCCAAGATATTTTTCTGTCATCATTATTGTCGCTGTCCTTTATATTCCACATCAGCATGGTTTGGAGAAAGTAGTGTTTAACCAGTTATTACATGGTTCAATTTTATATTGCAGCATAGAGTTTACAAAATTCTGCTGATGGAAGTAGATATTAAAGGTAAAGACGCACCTTTTCAATGATGTACCACAGCGGAGCACGTCCGCGGGGGCTGGGAGGCTTCCAGCTCAGCACCACGTACGATTTGAAAATCTCTGATGCGTGAACATTCGTAGGTTCACCGGGGATTGTTACGTAGCCTAAATTGGGAGTGAACGGCTTTGAGGTATAGACGGTACATACAGCAGCAGCTATCGCAGGAGTCCCACTTCATTCACTTTTTTCAGAATCCCTCTAAAGATACTTGAGGCCTTATTTTCCCAGGCAGATGACAAACACTATATGTTTGAAATACTTATTGTACAGGTATGTACTTTTTATTTTTAAATGTATTATATTTTCTTTGAAGTATTTTTTATATTCGAACTGAAGTTAATTAATATGATGGAGTATTAGGGCCACGCTAAGAAAAAAATTACATTAGAAGAAAAAAGTAATAAAATTACTAGAATAAAATCATAGTATTGAGAATAAAGTTGTACAACATAAAAAGTCATAACATTATGAGAATAAAGTCGTAGTATTATGAGAATAAAGTCTTAGTATTATGAGAAAAAAGTTGTTGTATTATGAGAATAAGGTTGTAGTATTATGAGAATAAAGTCCTAGTATTATGAGAATAAGTTGTAGAGTTATGAAAATAAAGTTGTAGTATTATAACAATAAAGTCATAATATTATGAGAATAAAGTCATAGTACTATGACAACGAAGTCATAGTATTCATTCATTCATTCAACCTTTATTTGGTCAGGTAAATCTTATTGAGCCTCGTGGGCTCATTTACGAAAGTGACCTGCTACAAACTAAAGAATGATGAACAGCAATGATACAATTACATTAAACAATAAACAATAGAAAAACAAAAGAGAGAAAAAACAAAAGAGAGAAATACTTTTTTTTTTTAAACAAAGTATCAAAAAACTAGCAAAACATTATAAGGTAGATGTATAAAATCAAAGACAGGAACAAATCTGCATTGGTTTTTGCCAGGATTCCAACAGATTCTGAAAACCATTTAGAGAAGTCAAGGTCGAGAGCTTCAGATCTTTTTGTAAGATATTCCATGAAGCAGGAGCGGAGTAGGAGAAGGCCCTTTTTCCAAGTTCAGTCCTCACTGATGGAACACTGCAGGTAATCATGTCCTGAGAGCGCACACTGTAGCTGCACTCACGCAAAGACATGTAGGAGGAGATGTATGAGGGCAGCAGACCAAGAAGTGATTTAAAGATGAAAATGTACCAGTGGAAGAGTCTGCGTGAGGTTAATGATGTCCAGTTAACCAGTGAATACAGGGTGCAGTGGTGGGTACGATAATCACAACCAGTTATGAATCTTAGTGCACCATGATAGACAACATCCAACATCTGCAGGGTGCTTGTAGGAGCATTCATGTAGAGAATGTCACCGTAATCAATGGAGGGAAGGAAAGTCACAGATACAAGGCGTTTCCTAACATTCAGTGATAGACATGATCTGTTTCTGAAAAAGAAACCCAGTTTAACTTTCAGTTTCTTCACTAGGTTTTCCACGTGGAGTTTAAAAGAGAGATGTGAATCGATCAGGATACCCAGATATTTATAGGAATCAACAAACTCAATAGGGACACCATTTGAAGATAAAATCAGAGGAGGATCTGCTGGAACCGCCTTCCTATTTGAAAAAAACATCCCTTTTGTTTTATCAGCATTTAGGACAAGTTTGAGACGGAACAAATCTGACTGGATGATGTCAAAAGCGGATTGCAGTAACTGGAAAGCCTTAGCTACTGTTTTAGCTCGGCAGTAAACAACTGTATCATCAGCATAGAAATGTAAGGATGCATCAGGGATGCAGTGACCTACATTAGCTATGTAGATTGTAAAGAGGGTTGGTCCTAAAACTGAGCCTTGTGGTACACCATTTTTAACTGTTAAATAGCTGGAAGAAGTACCGTTATGTTGAACACATTGCCTCCGATTGGAAAGATAGTTAGAAAACCAACCGATGGTGTGATCAGAGAAACCGATTTCTGAGAGCTTATGACACAGGATGTTATGATCCACAGTGTCAAAAGCTTTAGACAGGTCTAAGAAAAGTGCAGCACAATAGTCCTTAGCATCCAATGCTTCAACAACATCATTCAGAACCTTCAGAGAAGCAGTTGTTGTGCTGTGTTTTTTCCTGAAACCAGATTGATGGAGAGGTAAGATGTTAAATGAGTTCAGATAATTTTTGATCTGAGAGTTTATCCATTTTTACAAGTATAAGTATTATAAGTATTATGACAATACACTTGTAGTATTATGAGAATAAAGTTGTAGTATTACGAGAATAAAGTCGTATGAGAATAAAATTTAAATAATATGAGAATAAAGTCATAATATTAGATTTGATTATTACATATCTTTGACATGTCCATTTCCATTCCTGGGTCGTCTCACCTGTGGACAGCCTCCAATGCTGTGTTTATGAAATAGTTTGCAATCACTTTTGGGTCACTGTGAAATATGCCTCCATTCACATTATGTGACAACTAAATCCATCAAGGCAGCCATTAATTACTATGCCGTACGGCTTCAGTTTATCTTATATAGCACCTTTCTATCTGATCAAGAAACTCAAAGTGCTTTACACTATAATCTGAGCCTCATTTACCCATTCATACATCACTCTACTAGATCTATACAAAGCTAATTGAACAAATCATTTTAAAGAGACTAATCGGAGCTTTATCACATTCATACACCGATGGGACACACATCAGAGGCAATGAAGGGTTCAGTGTCTTGCCCAGGGACACTTTGGCATGTGACTGCTGGTGGATTCAAACCCTCAACTCTTGCATTAGAGGATGACTGCTCTAGCCACTCAGGCACAGCTGCCTATTGTACTGCTGACATCGGAGATGCCGTGCTCCCCAAAGTTCAACCCCCACTGGATCCAAAATCTTGATGAACATTCTCATTGTCTGCTGAGAAACAACAAAACCTCTTTGAATGGCACGCAGATGTAACCACCTACAGCCTTGCAGTCTACCACTGCCAGAAAACTCCTCTTTCACAAAAGAAGCAATATCTTCCAAATCTGTGTGGCTCTTTCTTCGAAACAGACAGTCATTTACACAATCGTTTCAAAGTCCTGATACTGATAATAATCTGATGTTGATGTGCTAACAGATTATTTCATTATTTGTAAAACCAATACCAAAGTACAAGTTAACAAGATGCTCAACCTTTATAATTTTACCACAGTTGTAAGACTGCTTTTTCCTGTTGGAGATCTGATAATATTCTGACTTTATTCTGGTAATATTACGAGTTTATTCTATTCTATATCTAGCGAAAAAGACAGTGCCTCTCTTGTAGGCTGCAGCCTCAGGCACCCCGTCTACCGATGCCTATTTTGTTTAGTTGTTTGTGTTTCTTAGGACGGGCTGTACTGAAATGAAATTTGGTTGTGCTTCTGTGCAATGACAAAAAAATCTGATTCTGATTATTCTCGTAATGCTTCGACTTAATTCTCGAATTATTTCAACTTTATTCTCGTAATATTATGACTATTCTCGTAACTTCATGACTATTTTCTCGTAATGTAATTTTTTTCCTCAGCGTGGCCTTAATACTCCGTTGTAAATTAATGTGAATGAAGGTAAAACAAATTAGTAAAATATGTCTCAGAAATATGGTTTGTAAGCTCAATCATCCAGGTAGATAAAAACAAAAAAGGTTAAATATGTCATCTGGATCTAAAAAAGCTAAGTCTGGTCCTCTGGACATTCAAAAAACAAAACAAAACAAAGCAAAAAAACTGTAGAAACGTTTCGTCTTTCGTCCGAAAGACTTCCTCAATCTGAGATGCTGTATTGTTGCCAACCTGTACATGGAGGAGGTAGAAAAGAGAGCCTTGACGTCCTTTTCAGGGACACTACCAAGTCATTGGTTCAGATATGTTGACGACACCTGGGTTAAAATCAAATCTAAGTCCAACATTTCACTGATCACATCAATTCTGTGGATAAATATATCAAGTTCACACGAGAAGATGTAAAAAATGGCAGGTTGGCTTTCTTGGACTGTGAGGTCTCAGTTTCTGATAGAGGAAATTTGCAAACTGAGGTGTACCGCAAACCCACCCACACAGACCAGTATTTACAGTTTGACTCCCATCACCCTCTGGAGCACAAGTTAGGAGTCATCAGGACTCTGTACCACAGAGCAGACAGCGTCCCCACTAACTCAGCAGCCAGACAGAAGGAGAAATCACACACAAAACAGGCTCTAGAGAAATGTGGATATCCTAACTGGGCCTTCCTGAAAGCAGAGAAGAAACCCAAACAGGACTCCAGCCAGCCATCAGGTGAAAAGAAGGAACCCAGACCCAGACCAGTGGTCATTCCGTATGTTGCGGGAGTTTCAGAGACATTGAGACGTTTATTTTCTAAACACAACGTCCCAGTGGCTTTTAAACCCCAAAATACATTACGGCAAAGACTGGTTCATCCCAAAGATCCAGTCCCCCGGCACAAACAGAGTAATATTGTGTATGCTGTTCAGTGTCAGGAGGGCTGTGATCAGTCTTACATCGGGGAAACTAAACAGCCACTGGCCAAAAGGATGGCCCAGCACAGAAGATCAACATCATCAGGTCAGGACTCTGCGTCTACACTCATCTCCAGGTCAGAGGTCACTCTTTCAGGGATGAAGATGTTCACATCCTTGATAGAGAGGAACGATGGTTTGAGAGAGGAGTAAAGGAGGCCATCTTTGTGAAAAGAAACCGTCCATCATTAAACAGAGGTGGAGGCCTCCGGGTTCAACTGTCCCCCTCTTACAATGCTGTTATTGCTAGTATCACTCAGCCCTCTGTGAATAGCAAACAACCATCAGGGTGCTAACGATCCATCGTTAGGCTGATGGTCCTCCTTGATCATGTGAGCAGCTGGTTTCGGCTGTCATCAGCAAACTGGTCGATCCACTGTGAGAGGGTGCTATTTATAAGACTGAACTGAATACAGCTTCTCAGACTGAGGAAGTCTTTCGGACGAAAGACGAAACGTTTCTACAGTTTTTTTTTCTTTTTTTGAATTCCAGAGGACCAGACTTAGGTTTTTTTAGATTTTTCTACCTGTATTATTGAGCATGCATCAGGGTATGTCATCTGGATGTTTCTTTAAGGGAGAGATATTTAATCTTTCATCCAAAAGACTTAATCAGGCTGCGGCCTGCCAACCAGATCTGTCCCATAAGTAGACTTCACTGCTGTGTTTAAAGCCAACCTCCTGTTGGAATCTCAGATGCAGGCTTTTAACACGTGCAAAAAGGGACTGTAGCAACGTTGATCCACAAGTCGCTGCCGGCTGAGGAGAGTTGTGTGACGTTTCTAAACTGACAATCCTCCAGTGACGGTCCACAGAAAAGTTAGCAAGAAACCCTGCTAACTCAGCACCTGGTGCATTTACCCAGATCACCTAAGTAATCTGTGACCACACCCCTCAATCTGAACACCTGCACCACCATAAACAACACAACAGTCCTTCTGTCTCTTACTGGGACCATCTGTCTGAAACAATCAGTCATCTTGTACAACAATCAGATGTGAACTTGTCACTCACAGAAACAGCCTGAAACTGATGAAATCTTTCGGATGAAAGACGAAGCTTTTCCCACTTAAAGAACCTCGTCCAGATGACATGATTTAACCGTTTTTGTTGATGTATCAAATATTGTACATACAGTAGATAAAATTACTAAAATGACTTTGATGCAGCACTGTAACAACTATTAGAAAAGTGCTAGAAGAAGAATAACTTGGAATTTTTTTTAATAGTTTTTTCCTCACGTGTGACAAATTTACATACTGTACATAGCAGAGCCCATCTGACGGTTTGACGCTTACTGACTGTGAATGTTGGACTCCAGCGATAACTCCACCTGTACGTTGTGTGTTATTTTTACAGCTACAGTATTTGTTTTATTCTGTTAGTATTTTGGGGTTAATGTCCCCCGAGTTATGTGGATTTAAGATGAAAAAACAAAATTCACGCTACAAACGGCAGGCCCCTTCAAAGTTTCTCCAGGAACTTTTCTAGTTTCAATACAGGATTAGCCTGGTTAAATGAAGGTAAATAATAATAATAATAATAATTTTTATTTAGCTTGTTATTCTATTAGTATTTTGGGTAACAGAGGTGTGTTAAAGCACAAAAATTTAATCGGGTTTAACTGAAAAAGAAAAACGTTTTTGTCAAAGTATAAATGGGAGAGATGAAGTTAAAAAATTTTTTTAAATCACTCAAAGGTTAGAATGAGAGAAGTAGGAGGAGTTAGGTCTGTGAAGTATAAAACTTTTAGACGGTCCCATGAAAGACTAGCTGTGTTTGAAATGTGGACTCCTTGAAGATGGAAGGTGACAGATATTTGTGTGTATTTTAGAAGAAAAAACTCTGTGTCAGTTTCAAAAATTGTCCTTATTAATTTTGTCAGGATAAGAACTACGGAAGCTTGTAGTAATGGGTTAAATTGTGCTCCTGATAGTAACTGTGTTTGGCTGCATCTGTTACAACAAATCAAGTACCGTACACAGGTAGGTACAAACTACTACTGAATATACAACAGCACAGCCCGAAGTTTTTACTGTGTTTATTTTGTAATCTATTTTAGTTTGTGGAAAATAATGTTAAATTGTATTTTATTTTAACCTAATGTCATAAACTGCAGCTAAATGGGAAACAATAATAATAATAACAATAATAATAATAACAATAACAACAATAATAATAATGTGTATGTGTTGTCATCATTGTACGTTCCCATACAATGGTGAAATTGGCTCTTTGCACCCCCAGGTGGTGCAGTGGGCAGCTACTAGGGGTACCCAGGGAGCCTTTGGGGATAGGGTGTACTGCTCAGAGACACCATGAGATGTGCAATGACTGGGGATCGAGCCTGAGACTTTCAGATCCCAGGTCGGCTGACCTGCCTCTACACTATCTCGGCCCCCAATGTACAATGTTGAAGTGAACAATGGGGGGGGGG
>JBBPBX010002220.1:27162-38450 GCA_038048925.1 Garcialebias charrua | reverse complement strand
AGAGAGAGAGAGAGAGAGAGAGAGAGAGAGAGAGAGAGAGAGAGAGAGAGAATGAGTGCACCTGAGCAGGTAGCTGATTAGGGACAGGTGAGAATGATCAAGACTGGAGAGGCAGACTGAGGAGTGAGTGGAAACTGACATGAAACACAGAGTCAAAATACAGAAGGAACAGAATGACACAAGTGGAACAAAATAAACACAAGCAGAAAAGGGGGGGGAAGACTGTGACATAACCCCCCTCTCAAGGGATGGCTCCTGACGTCCCCTAAGACCACAACACAGAAAAAACACAGAACGGGTGGGAGGACGAGGGAAACACAAGGACGGAGGGTATAAAAAAATCTAAACAAAAACTGACAGGGTAGACCTGGGAGCAAAAGTAACCAAAACACAAATATTTCTATGAGCGGCCCTGGACATCGTTTATAGCAGGCCAGAGTTCAGGTGGACATTCAGAGACTGTCCTAGACTTGCACTTTGAGATTTTTAATAATGAAAAGTGCGGTATAAATTGAATTCATTATTATTATTATTATTAAGTGCCACAGAGGAGGCTGCGACAGCAGAAAAGAAGACTCCAGGGAACGACGGAGAAGGACCAGCAATGATGAAGGAAGGCAGACCAGGGGTGATGGTAGTGGCAGTTGTCAGGACTGATGGGGTTTCAGCAGTTGCGGGGTCAGGCCAGGTCTCTGTGGCTGCAGGGACAGACAGCTGGGTCAGGACGGGGTTCTGTTGCTTTGGGGCCTGACTGGGGTTCTGCTGCTTGCCTGGGTTCAGCCACGGTGGGGCCAGGCCTGGGCATGCAGCCGTCGAGTCATGCGAGGGGTCTGCAGCCGTCGAGTCGTGCGAGGGGTCTGCAGCCGTCGAGTCAGGCGAGGGGTCTGCAGCCGTCGAGTCGGGCGAGGGGTCTGCAGCCGTCGAGTCGGGCGAGGGGTCTGCAGCCGTCGAGTCGTGCGAGGGGTCTGCAGCCGTCGAGTCGTGCGAGGGGTCTGCAGCCGTCGAGTCGTGCGAGGGGTCTGCAGCCGTCGAGTCGGGCGAAGGGCCTGCAGTCGTCGAGTCGTGCGAGGGGTCTGCAGCCGTCGAGTCGTGCGAGGGGTCTGCAGCCGTCGAGTCGGGCGAAGGGCCTGCAGTCGTCGAGTCGTGCGAGGGGTCTGCAGCCGTCGAGTCGTGCGAGGGGTCTGCAGCCGTCGAGTCGGGCGAGGGGTCTGCAGCCGTCGAGTCGTGCGAGGGGTCTGCAGCCGTCGAGTCGTGCGAGGGGTCTGCAGCCGTCGAGTCGGGCGAGGGGTCTGCAGCCGTCGAGTCGTGCGAGGGGTCTGCAGCCGTCGAGTCGGGCGAGGGGTCTGCAGCCGTCGAGTCGGGCGAGGGGTCTGCAGCCGTCGAGTCGTGCGAGGGGTCTGCAGCCGTCGAGTCGTGCGAGGGGTCTGCAGCCGTCGAGTCGTGCGAGGGGTCTGCAGCCGTCGAGTCGGGCGAGGGGTCTGCAGCCGTCGAGTCGGGCGAGGGGCCTGCAGCCGTCGAGTCGTGCGAGGGGTCTGCAGCCGTCGAGTCGTGCGAGGGGTCTGCAGCCGTCGAGTCGGGCGAGGGGTCTGCAGCCGTCGAGTCGTGCGAGGGGTCTGCAGCCGTCGAGTCGTGCGAGGGGTCTGCAGCCGTCGAGTCGGGCGAGGGGTCTGCAGCCGTCGAGTCGTGCGAGGGGTCTGCAGCCGTCGAGTCGTGCGAGGGGTCTGCAGCCGTCGAGTCGGGCGAAGGGCCTGCAGTCGTCGAGTCGTGCGAGGGGTCTGCAGCCGTCGAGTCGTGCGAGGGGTCTGCAGCCGTCGAGTCGGGCGAAGGGCCTGCAGCCGTCGAGTCGTGCGAGGGGTCTGCAGCCGTCGAGTCGTGCGAGGGGTCTGCAGCCGTCGAGTCGGGCGAGGGGTCTGCAGCCGTCGAGTCGTGCGAGGGGTCTGCAGCCGTCGAGTCGTGCGAGGGGTCTGCAGCCGTCGAGTCGGGCGAGGGGTCTGCAGCCGTCGAGTCGTGCGAGGGGTCTGCAGCCGTCGAGTCGGGCGAAGGGCCTGCAGCCGTCGAGTCGTGCGAGGGGTCTGCAGCCGTCGAGTCGTGCGAGGGGTCTGCAGCCGTCGAGTCGGGCGAAGGGCCTGCAGTCGTCGAGTCGTGCGAGGGGTCTGCAGCCGTCGAGTCGTGCGAGGGGTCTGCAGCCGTCGAGTCGGGCGAAGGGTCTGCAGCCGTCGAGTCGGGCGAAGGGCCTGCAGCCGTCGAGTCGTGCGAGGGTTCTGCAGCCGTCGAGTCGGGCGAGGGACCTGCAGCCGTCGAGTCGGGAGAGGGGTCTGCAGCCGTCGAGTCGTGCGAGGGGCCTGCAGCCGTAGAGTCGTGCGAGGGGTCTGCAACCGTCGAGTCGGGCGAGGGGCCTACAGCTGTCGAGTCGTGCGAGGGCCCTGCAGGGGTCCGTCGAGTTGTGCAAGGGGTCTGCAGCCGTCGAGTCGGGCGAGGGGTCTGCAGCCGTCGAGTCGGGCGAGGGGCCTGCAGCCGTCGAGTCATGTGAGGGGTCTGTAGCCGTCGAGTCATGCGAGGGGTCTGCAGCCGTCGAGTCGGGTGAGGGGTCTGCAGCCAATGAATCGGGGACCAAAGCTGCAACAGGAGAACCAGGGAACAGAGCTACAGCCGGAGGTGGAGTCAGGAGATCTGCAGCTGGTGGTGGAGGAGTCACGGCTGCTGCAGGTGGTGTAGGAGTCAGATCTGCAGCTGGTGGTGAAGCCATGAAACCTTCAGGAAGACTGGAGTGAGGAGTATCCACCTGGGTCTCTTCGGAGTAAGAGAAGCGGATCTAAGTACATTGCCACCAGAGAAGCCTGCCACCGTTCCAGCTCATCCAGTGAGGCAAGGTTGTATTGCTCCACCAGCAAGTGGGGGCATGGGTTCCTCTCCCCCAGCGACTTCCCCCCTCGCTCCTCCAGCGAGCGAAAGCTGGGCTGCTCCTCCACTCGCGAGAGGTTCTCCCCTTCTTGGGCTGGGTTCGAGGAGGGGCAGCGGTTCGCCCTCCTCTCTCCGACAATTGCTTGGGACAGTCAGGTGAAGAGCGAGGAGGAGGTGGGCAGCGGGGTGCAGCGGCGAGGCGAGGCGGAGAGGGATGGAGAGGTTGTGAGGCTGAGGACCCAGCTTGATAGCCAGACAGGTTCTCCAAAATGGATTCTTCCTCTCCTCCCTTTCTCTGTCTTTCTGGGCAGCCTTATCTGCCTCACGGGCCAAAAACTCAATCATCTTCCTGCTGGGTTCATTTTGAGTTCCGGTCATTCTGACACAATCCTTGTGTTTTGGAACCATTGGCAGGCAGGCGAGCGAGACAGGAGTTTAAATAAAAATATTTGATTTAAACAACAAAACAAAAAGGCTGGCAAGGCAGCAAAAAACTTACTAAATGGGATCAGGCAGGCAAAACAGGACGGGTACAGACCACAGAGCATAAAGGCACAAAACTGACAGAGGAGGACTGAGTCGCCTGTGTGAACAGAACAATGACCGGACGCTTGTGTGGTGCAGAGGAGAGGTTTAAGTAAGGCTGAGGGGGAGAGAGAGAGAGAGACGATGAGTGCACCTGAGCAGGTAACTGATTAGGGACAAGTGAGAATGATCAAGACTGGAGAGGCAGACTGAGGAGTGAGTGGAAACTGACATGAAACACAGAGTCAAAATACAGAAGGAACAGAATGACACAAGTGGAACAAAATAAACACAAGCAGAAAAGGGGAAGACACATAAATACAAGACAGACAAGTGACAAGGGCAGGCCGGCCGGGCCAGGCCCGCCCATTCAGGTATACAGCCCCCCACCCACAAGACAGATTACAACACCATGTAAATAAATAAATTGAGCCTATGAAATGTATTGACTCAAGACAACCAGCAGAGGGTGCTGTACACAATTAAACTGGACTTTTAGAGGTGGTAAAGAAGACAAACTAGTTTTCTGACCACCAATATCACAAGAAGAAGGAGAAGAAGGTGAAGACACTTTGATAAGGTAATATGGATTCACCCTGATTTCCTTAAGGCTCTGGATGTTGTGGAGCTGTCTTGGTTGACACGCCTTTGCAACATCACGTGGACATCGCGGGCAGTGCCACTGGATTGGCAGACTGGAGTGGTGGTTCCCCTCTTCAAAAAGGGGGGCTGGAGGGTGTGCTCCAATTATAGGGGCATCACTCTCCTTAACCTCCCTGTTAAGGTCTATTCAGGGGTACTGGAGAAGCGAGTACGATCGTTGGTCGAACCTAAGATCCAGGAGGAACAATGTGGGTTCCGTCCTGGCCGTTCCATACCTGAATGGGTGTGGAACACTGGATCAGCTCTACACCCTCACTAGGGTCCTCGAGGGGTCATTGGAGTTTGCCCATCCAGTCTACATGTGTTTTGTAGACTTGGAGAAGACTTTCGACAGTGTTTCTAGAGGTACACTGTGGGGGGTGCTCTGTGAGTATGGAATTGGGGGCCAGTTGCTACGGGCTGTTCAGTCCCTACATAAGCGGTGCAGAAGTTTGGTTCACATTGCCGGCAGTGTCGGACCCTTCAGGGTGGGAGTTGGACTCGGCCAGGGGTGCCCATTGTCACCGATTCTGATCATAACTTTTATGGACAGAATTTCTCAGTGCAGCCACTGGGCGGAGAGTTTCCTGTTTGGTGGCCTCAGGATTCCATCTCTGCTCTTTGCAGATGATGTGGTCCTGTTGGAGTCATCGTGCCATGATCTTCAGCTCTCACTGGAGCAGTTTGCAGCCGAGTGTGAAGCAGCTGGGATGAGAATCAGCACCTCCAAATATGAGGCCATGGTCCTCAACCGGAAAAGTGTGGATTGCTCTCTTCAGGTCAAGGGCGAGGTTCTACCTCAAGTGGAGGAGTTCAAGTATCTCTGGGTTTTGTTCACGAGTGAGGGAAGAATGGAGCACGAGACTGACAGACAGATTGGTGCAGCATCTGCAGTATTGCGGACTCTGTACCAGTCCGTTGTGGTGAAGAGAGAGCTGAGCTGTAAGGCAAAACTCTCTGTTTACCTGTCGGTCTACGTTACTACCCACACCTGTGGTCATGAGCTCTGGGTAGTGACTGAAAGAATGAGATTGTGGATACAGGAGGTTGAAATGAGTTTCCTCTGCAGGGTAGCTGGACTCTCCTTTAGAGATAGGGTGAGAAGTTCAGTTATCAGGAGAGACTCAGAGTAGAACCACTGCTCTTCACATCAAGAGGAGCCAGTTCAGGTGGTTCAGGCATCTGGTAAGGATGCCCCCTGGACGCCTCCCTAGGGAGGTGCTTTGGGCATGTCCAACTGGGAGGAGACCCCGGGGAAGCCCCAGGACACGCTGGAAAGACGTTGTCTCTTGGTTGGCCTGGGAACACCTTGGAGTCCTCCCAGAAGAGCTGGAAGAGGTGGCTGTGGAAATGGATGTCTGGGCTTCCCTGCTTAAGCTACCGCCCCGGCGATCCAACTTCGGAATAAGCGGAAGATAATGGATGGATAATGTAATAGCCAAAAAGAGGGACTCCTTACTCAACAGTCTGAAAAGATGAACCTGTTCAGTGCATTTTTACTACAGAGAGGCAGAAAATCTGATTACTGAGTTCAGTGATTTTTTAAGATGGATTTTCCACAGAGTTATTTTTTTATTTGCATGTCAGGTTTGTTCAACAAACCAGTGGAAATGTTAAAAGTGTTCAGTATTTTTTAAAAACATTTTCACCTTTCTTTAAGGAGAAGTTAATGTACAGTTGCCTTCAAGTTTCTGGTGTTAATGTGTTTCAAACACAATGATTAATGCTAGTTTCTAAGATTTATGCAAAACGTGTTTATGCAAACTTGAGCACAATTTCTCAGCATGTTCTGGTGACTATGTCACTGTTAAGTTATTTTCAACATATGGTTATTTCAGTTGCAAGGTTACGTAAACATTTATGTATTTAAATAAAGTAAAATGACTATTTAATGGACTCCCCAAAATATTCCTCAGCCCAGCCCAGCTGAATTCTTCTGGAGCTCGGTCTGCTTTATTTTGTACTTTGATTGCATGCTTTAGTATTTCTTGCTGGTTTTCATTTGTTTTTAGTGAGTCAAACCAGTTCTTCTCATCCTGAACATTTCATTGCACTGCTGACCTTGTGTTAACCTGCATATTGTAACGTTTGAGTTGTAATTATGGATGGAGAGGAGGTAACAGGTTCGCCGAGACGGTCGGAAATGAGTAACCACCACACTGGCACTGAGAATTCCACAGTGTTGTCCTTTAATCAAGTAACTCTTCAACAACCTTACAAGCCCGGTTGAACGGCCGTTATATAAATGAACATAAAGTAGTTAGCATCCAAACAACCCGTAACACTACTATAACTAGAGAGCTAGCATGTTTCTTCTAGTCCATGCATGCGTCTGATAGCACGTTTCTCCAACGCTCTCTACAGAGAGACGGTGGCGCATGCGTGTGACATCATCAGCGATACTAGAGTGTCTTAAAGAGACACTGTACAATTACGGTTGTTACAATATGACAAATACACAATAAGCAATAAGTAACCACGTGCGGCTTATTTGAAGAAACTGAATAGTTTTATGTTGAGAACAATAACTTAGATTTTTTTTTTTTACTTAGCTACCTGAAATATAAATATATTTGAGCGCCTAAAGTTATAGAGCTCTTACAATTCAGAGTGTTGACTTACCGGAAACAAACAGATAAGCGCTGTGCTCAGCGGTGCCGTCCTTTGTAAAGATGCGCAGGGTGTAGAGGCCTTCATCGTCCTTGGCCAGGTGAGGCAGAGCGAGACACGCTGCACCTCCACTCACTGACATCTCTGCCAGATGACTTGGTTTCAATAGTTTATCTGTCAAAAGACAAAATGAAACTGTGAACAAATATCACAGTTAACCAAACATAGTCGTGTTTGTGGAAGCCATGCAACATTTCCAAAACTAACAATAAAAACCAAACATAAACCCTTCATAGTGTCACTTTCTAGCTCTGTGGGATTCAAGAGAAATGAAAGGATGTCTGACCATCTCTGTACCACTGGGCAAAGGGTGGAACATTGGGAAGGTCAGGAACAACCACCATAGTACACACAAGCTTGATGGAGTTGCCCTCCACTCCAAAGCTAACTGGGAACCTCTCGAGCAGGGTGACCTCAAGCTTACTGGGATGGATCTCAGTCAGATGGGGCACTGGACAGGTACACAAAAGTAAAGAACCATTAGCAACAAAATTATTATTTCTTGACAATTATTCTTTCTTGATTAGTGTTGTTGTATGTTCTATCAAAGATTACAGATGAGGATGAAATGAACAGAATTTTATAATGGTTACCATTCAGCTATAGCAGAAACTTACATAATTAAACATTTTATTATTTGTGGGAATGCTAAACCACTTGTTTGCTTTTTTTATGTACAAGGAGTTTCAAAACATACTTTTATTTAAAAAGAATATTCGTTACAATTTTCTTATTTAGAATAACCTGACTTTCAGGAATTTAACAATGACACTGAAAGGCTGAAAAAAGAGAGAAAATGATGAGTTGCACTGTAACAAGACAAACCTCCAGTCATAATAAACTTCAAACAGTACTTTAAAAAAAAAAAAAAAGTTAATTTAATGAGCTCTCTATTTTCAGGTCAGAAAAGCTCTTGGGGGTGCAACATTATTTTTTTCTTATTTGTCTATAACCCTAAACACTACATACATACTACATTAAAGTATGTGTTTATCTGAATCATTAAACTTAAAATGATTCCAAAACCCAAACTTGTCACCCTGTAGGCAAAAAGAATGAGCTTTTAATTATTAGAATAATTATAACCAGCTCAGTACTGAGCATTTGAACTTTCAGAATTTGATCACATCCTTCCATATTTTCTAGACAATATCTGTTTGCGTTGTATGAGTTAAACAAAATGTTCAGTTGAGTTGAGTGTTTTCTTTTTACATTTTTGATTCAAGGATTCAAGGTTCTTCATTTGTCGTTCCACCACATGTGTTACATGTGGTGGAACAACACAGGGTCCCAGTTACATCCAACAATAAAATTTAAAAGAAAATCAGTAATACGATCTAAGATATGAACTAAGAAAAACATTAACTAAATATACACTAAGCACTAACAGCACAAACACATCACGTCGAACAGCAGCATGAATTGATTGTATTCATTATGAAATAAGTGGCCTCAGTGTTCAATGAAAGTGAGGAGTCAACCTATAGACATGATGAATTGTACTAAGCAGAGGAAAATGCCATCGAAATCACTCGACATCAAAAGAGAAAGTGCACAAGTGCCAAGCTTCAATAGACTTGAGTTATATTTCAGCTCAGAATGTTCTCTGCAGGGAGTGACAGACACAAATGTGTGTGTGGTTACCATGGTAACCATAAATTATCCACGGCAAGCAGCTTTAAGATATTTTCTCTTGGTTCTCGTTGAACTCCTTCATTCAGTTCTTAGATCAAAATGGAGCTTTTTTGTTTCTTGGTTTCATTTTATTACAAAGTTGACACGTTGGAAGTTGTTGCGTTGACTCTCCAGTTTCTTCAGAGATGTTTTGTTCAGAGTACTCTTACCTAGACCGAGCTGGCAGGACTCTGAGGCTCCTCCTGGTCCTGTGGAGGAATCAGAGTTCAGCTTGCATGTAAAGAATGTTGTAGACATGGGACTGGGTCAGACTTACTCTTCACAACGATTGTAGCCTTGCTGGTAGCCGTGCCATGCTGGTTGGTTGCCACCGCGCTGTACTCGGCCGTATCACTCACAACACACCTTCAAGATGACACCAGAAACAAGACAATCACTGAAATATGGACATACAGCAAACTGAAGGTGTGTGATGCATTTCAAGACTGATATTTTGATCTGTCATTCAGCCTGTTTTAGGGTAATGTCTTCATTCTGTCTTGTTTATTTTTTGTGTGTGCCTTTTTTTCTTGTTTCAAGATATAATGAGCATATTTTCATTTTTTGGCTGTTATACAGGTTTTTGTTTGTTTGTTTGTTTGTTTATTTATTCATTTCATTTCAATTAAAAAAATAATACAATTTCAAGAAAAAAAAATATATATATATATAAAATACCTATAAAATGAAAGGCAGCAGCAGAAGAATAAATCTGATCATTTCTGCTCCTTCTTAACAAAATCAATTCAAACAATCAATACTCACAAATAATACAACAAACCACACAACTTATCACAATTATTCATTATATTTCCCTACTATTAACTAACTTAACTATATCTCATCAGCATTATATTCTTGATCTTTTTCTTAAATACAAATAATGATTCCTCTTTTTTAATATCATTATTCAAACCATTCCATAAACCAATTCCCCTCATTAAAGTAGACCTACCACTTAAACTTTGGCTTTACAAAAATATCTGTTCCCTTTAAATTATAACAACTACTCCTTTTAACAAAATATGCTTGTACGTTCGATGGTAAATCATGATTCTGAGCTCTGTACATCAGTAATAGAATAAAGTAGTCCACCAAATCATAAAACTTGAGTAATTTCAGTTGATAAAATAAAATACTTGAAGGATGACAATAATGTTTTCTTGAGATAATTCTTACAGCTCTTTTTGTAAAATAAAAATAGACTTGGTAACAGTTTTACATGCTGTACCCCAGACACCAATACAATAAATCAAATGCAGCACAATAATTGTATTATACAGCAAACACAACGCCTTGTCAGTGAGTAAGTTTTTGTTCAACACAATTTTATTGTATGCTTTTCAAACTTTCAGAAAACTGTGGGGTTTGTAGAAAGTTTACCAACAGTCGGCAGCAGAACTGAAAAAAGATACCGTATTTTTCGGGCTATAAGGCGCACAGGATTATAAGGTGCATTCAGAGAAACAAGTTCATTTTGACAGATTTTTGAGCGCCGTGCACCACATAAAATCAGTTTGAGGTCAGTAAGCACAACCAGAATTAATACATAAGGCTCACTGTGGATTTTTGAGATAATTCAAGGATTTTCAGTGCACCTTATAGTCCGAAAAATACGTTAAACAATAAGAATAAATTATACAACTGTGTGTTACACAGGTGGAGTTACAATCCACACACAGCTGAACGTAAAGTCCACTAACATATAAAACTTTTTTAACTCTGAGCTGATAACTTGTGTGACTAAAAGAAGCTGCATTCACACAACAATTAAAGATTAGTCTTAGATGAGAAGAGAATGAAGACATGTGAGCTTCAGCCCACACACAACTATTTTAGGATGATCTCTTTTCTCAGCTGTTGGGGTATAAAGTTTGTGACCACATAACAAAGATTTAATTTTTTTCTATTGGCCTTTTGAATAGGAATAAAAAAATAATGTAAACAGAACTGTCATGCATGTTAATGTAACATTTTCCCTTAAGTAACTAAAATCAGTGCTTACTGCTTCAAATGGAAGGAGAGGCAAGACGAGGGGGGGATGGAGTAAAGGAGGAAGAGAGGAACAGAGAGAGAGAACGGGAGCATGCAGTGACAGGAATTCAAGGCTCGAATGACGCAAAGGTCAGCACTTCAGCACCAACAGCTGAGGGCTCTTGAAGATGACGGAAGGGGGCGGGGTGGACTGCATGACCCCACCATGTTCATACTGGTAATACCAACTCTGGAAAAACTAAGGAGTGGTGCAGAACATTCAGACTTTCACCTGTCCCGAGACTCCTTCATCCTTTTAAACATTTGAAAGTTGATTCTGGTCTTGAGGCCACTCACACTGGAGTAAATCATGTTCCCGTTAAAGTTACTGGAAAAAAAACTCAACAAATAAGCTCTCAAATATACAGTTAAATACCAGGTCTCAGTAATAAAGATTTCTACATATGTAACATGAAAAAAATAATCGTAAGATCATTATTCAATGGTTTAAAACACACATTAGTATTTTAAAAAGTTTAATTTGGAGCTTTTGAGTTTTATGTGTAGTATTTTGCTTTGTATTTGTAAACAAGTGTTCTTTAAATCTTTTGTCATTTTACTGTTGAACTTAATTTTTTTTGTTGTAAATGCACATATTTCAAGTACAAATATATTTTAACACAAGTACAAATGAGTTGCTTTTACAGATTTCTTGTGCATGTTGACTTAAAACCACAGAATAAACTGCAATTATCTGTGAACAGCTGCAGCCTTGAAGTTCTACTCAGTCTAATTTAACATTTTCCATTTCAGCTTCCTCAAAGGACTCAAATCAAGACTTGTTTTGACACAACGCCATATTTTACACACATTTGTTGTTGTGATATGCAATATTATATATA
>JBBPBX010002219.1:66325-80413 GCA_038048925.1 Garcialebias charrua | reverse complement strand
AAAATACAGGTAGTACCCGACTTACGAACGAGTTCCGTTCCTACGTATCATTTGTAACTCGAAAATTCGTATGGCGGAACGCGCCGCACGTGGCCATTTCGTAAATCCGGATTTTCATTCGTAAGTCGGAAAAAACATGCTAACGCTGCGCCGCACACCCGTTTATCGACATGAGACAGAACAAGCTTACATACTGGCACCCGTACCCCCCACCCCCTCACCTCCCGACAGCACGCGGCTGCGCGGTAACCACGTCCAGGTTCTAAGGTAAAATCACCCATCCCCCCACCCAGAACCCCACCTCCTCTCCCCGTTCCCAACATGTAAATTAGCCGCCATGACGAAGATTCAGGTACCGTATTTCACGGTTGTAAGGGCGCATCCAGCTCATAACTCGGTGCTATGGTTTCTAACGGAGTTCATTCGTAAAGCCGAAACTTCAGCTCGTAACTCAGTGCTATGGTTTCGGAGTTCATACGTAAAGCCGGAACTTCGTAAGTCGAGGCCTTCGTAAGTCGGGGACTACCTGTAAATGTAAAAACGTATTAGATATTTTTAGCTTCCTAACATCAACCCTACTGGACACAAAAGTCTCCTCCAACAAACCTAAAGTGGCCCATGGGCCACCAGTTGAGAATCACAATTGTAGCAGGTTGTTGCAGATCCGAACACGTTTAATTTAGTGAATTAATTCAGAATTAAATTAATTTAGGTTTTAAAATGGCCCTTCTGATCATAAAGCGGAGTTGTGGACATGTTTGTGTTGGCTAATGTCAGTTATTTGTGGCGACCATATTGAACTGGATTGACTCGTAAAGTTGTAGATGCACAAGCAGTGATTATTTTCTAAAAGGTTCATTCAGTTCCATCCAGTGGTTCTGGTTCATTAGATATTTTGCTAACAAAATAAACAGGATTGCCTCCAATAATTAAAGCTAAATTTTTAGGCAACGTTTTTGCTCAGTGCATTTTGAGTAGGTTTGAAGGAGTCCCAGCTACTACCAGATTCTACCTCAACATCTGGAAAACTGACTACATTACAGTTGTGTTTCATCAACTGTAGCTGTGGCAGCCATCTTGAATCAGGCAGACCCCAAAAGTTGATCAAATGTAGCGATTACTTTCTTCAAGTTTCATTCAAATTTGCTCAGTGTTTCATGAGGTATTTTGATAACAAACCAGCACAGAAATACACACATAAATAAAAATATACTCGTCTGCCTCGACCTTTCAGCAGCAGGCAATAAAAAATTAAAGCTGTGTGTGTGTGTTTTCTTTGGGGTGGAGAGTGCAGCTTTGAAAAGATTGATATGACAGAACGGAATGAGGGGGAGAAGTCTGACTGAGATAACACAGACATTAACCCAGATATTCCTGAAGGACGTCCATGTGTGCAGGACGCTCATTTGGCTGGTTGGCTGGGTTGGAGGTCTGCTCATCCAGCCGGCCTGCACTCTGCAGACAGATGTTCTTGCAGCGCCACGGGCAGTGTGTGTTCTAGAAAAACCCAGAGCAGATGCTGCTACCTGGTGTCCCACCCGCCTGCCGCTCGGCTGCGATGGACATGCTCCAGCGGCCATCGCGTGACCTCAAAACGGGGGTTCGACAGCACGTGCCGTCAGCCGTGGATGATGAAGCAGAGTGGAGCTGAAAGGAAAGCACTGTCTGAGGCTCGGATCCACGTTTAACTGATCATCTGCAAGGATCCGTTTACAGTATTTTCTGGATTATAGGTTGCACCTTTATGTAAGTCGCTTTGTCCAATTATTGTCAATAAATTGGAAAAAATCCATAAACAGGTCGCACCTTTATATAAGTCGCATCTATTATGCATCACCGCTATGCGACGCGTCAGCGCGTCATTTGCCCTGCTGAAAATGACGACCACAGAAGCATGCACGGAAGGACTTTTCACAAGATTAACACGGTAAAAACAATTATTTGTCTGCTGAAAATTATAGCAAACATGTGTCTTAGCTTAACCGTTCCTTAATAAATTCACGTAATGGTCAAATCTGCTGGATTTAAATTTTTTCGCTTTGAAAAAGTACAAGGAAAAACAACGAAGCTAACCGCGACACATTTACGTCTATAAAACATTGAATTTTATCTCAAATAACTCCAACAGCTAACAGTTTGTAAATGTACATCTAGTGATTACTTTCTGTAAGTTTGAAAAAAAATCTGCTGTGTGGTTTATGAGCTATTTGCTCAAACGTACAAGGAAAAATCAACGAAGCTAACCGCGACACATTTACGTCTATAAAACATCAAATTTTATCTCAAACATCTCATAAAGCTAATCAGTTGTAAATATCCATCTAGTGATTACGTTCTGTAAGTTTGATCAAAATCTGTCCTGTGGTTCTTGACCTATTTTGCTAACAAACACTGAGCTAACAGCGAAGTAGCTAGTTCATACCTCCAGAGCAGGAGGCCGGGCTGCGACAGACTGAGTCCGTCCAGAGGAGGCTCTCGTCGGACACATGAGGTGGGAACGGTTGGTGTACCCTAGCGGACAAAGGTGGTACTGCACCATTTTTGCCACAAATGGAAAAACGGTCATATCTGAGCCAAAAATTGGTCTAAAAATATGGGGGGGAAATCCATAAACAAGTCTCACCTCTCTATAAGTCGCAGGGCATGCAAATTAGGCAAAAAGGTGCGACTATCTATCTATCTATCTATCTATCTATATCTATCTATATCTATCTATATCTATCTATCTATCTATCTTTCTTCGTTTAACGTCCGTTTTCCCGATTCCAGGGTGGGATGCTACATCTTTGTCGCAAAAATGTGCGACTTATAGTCCGGAAAATACGGTACTTCCTGTTTGAAAAATGTTTCAAAAGAACTAAGAGTGAACTTTTACAAAGCATCACATTCTGTTTCAAGTAGCATCAAAGGATTTATAAGAACACCTACACGACACGTCTTTCAGCCTAATTTATCCTCCAGTTTTCTTCTTCAGATAAATAAATCTCCACTTTCTCACAAAGTAAAAAAAAAAAAGATTCTTGGTCCTGGTCTGTTTTCAACAAACCCAACAAAAACCTTCCAAGAGTTTCAAACACACCCAAAGTAGACAGTGGTCCTCTTCATGTAGCAGCAGTGTTTTGTCATGTTTTTGTGCAGTAAATGCAGCCGGGTACTTTTTTTTCTTTCCTTACATGGAGGTTGGTGCTGGTGACCCAGAACTGCCAGACGGAGAGGGAGCAGGCCTGACGACCGGGCCCTCGTCTCAGAACTCCCCTAATGAGGAACGTTTCATGGATTCACTTCTTTGAAACCACAAAGGACAGGGAGTTGAACTCACGCTCTTGTTTTCCTTTTTTTTTTTTTGGTGATGTCATAAGACTTAGGAGGAAGCTGTTACATCTGGGTGTTCGTGTTTTGCAGCAACATTTCATCCAGTGCTGTAGTCTACATTTTTGTAGTGGGTCTACTGTGCTTAGAAACCAAAGTACACCAGTTAGTTTAATATAATTGTTAATTTATTTGGGTTTTTAAGCTTATTGAACATTTCCAAATTTATCTGATGCTTATATTTTAATAAATGTACAACAAACTTTGTACAACAGTTGGCTTTGCATTAAAGCCATGTTATAAAATTTATAAAACAATATCAAATTAAAACATGTTGAAGTATTAAGTAGTAAGTACAGAGGTATTGATTTCACAAAAAACAGGTTGAACCAACGCAATGTCTATAAAATGTTCCAGATGGGTTGACAATGACATGAGCTCACGTCATGTATCATAGCCTGACATACATGACATGGGCTCATGTCATTGGGCACTTTTTAGTGGGTATACTGAAATTCCCAAGCTTTTCTAGTGGGTATACTCCGTATGCCCGCGTATCGCATAGACTACACCACTGATTTCATCGCTTCGAGTCGACCTCATCAGGTCTTCTCATTCCTTTTTACTTTTCTTGCATTGTGACGATTCGGATACGGAGATGCTACTCATTGTCTTGCACATCTGGCGCTTCCACTATCTTATTTTTAATTAACATGCAACAATGAGTGCAAGGAAAGTCCCCCCCACACTCCCCCATTTTTTTCCCCAAGCAGTGAATTGTTTGTTAGCTTTATTGGCTGCACGTATTTCAGAACGCTTTGATCTGAAGCGAAGATTTCAGGTCAGCGTCGACTCCAAAAACAGCTCATTGTTCTTGCTTTTATTAGCTGCTCTATCGCTTGGATTCATCAGGCGCGTGGCAGTGGGCTGTTTATCAGAGCATCTCACTCCCATCACTTAAATGCATAGCGGAGAATCACACTGCCCCCTAGTGGTCACTGTCTTTTAAGAGCAAGACAGAATTGATTGTGCAGCTGTCAACCAGACAACACTCTGATTCATGGGCAGCAATGCAACACAACTGATTCTTCTGTCTGTTGTGGTGCACAAACGAAGTCACAAGATTTCTGGGATCAAAATGTGGCTCATTTTAATAGAAACGCTTTCGTTTGACCTGAGAGGAGAAGAACGGGGAACCAGAGGTGAGCTGGAGTCAAACCAATCCTCCGAGGTGAAGACAGCAATCATAAACGTCTGAAAATGACTGAATGCGCCGCACGGCTCGCTAGGAACGACCTGTTAAAGCACAACTCCTTCAAGTGTAAAAATGTGGCCCTCAGACATGAGTTGTTGGAGAAACTGAAATGGAGTTTAAAGTGTGCTGAGATGCAAGACGCTACACTGATGCAGGACTTGTGCTTTGCACCTCAGTAAGATACCTAAAAAACAACTGACGCGTGGATTTTATACGTTTATTTCATTCGTACTGATAAATATGTGTTAATTGTGCATATAGAACGAGATAATGGTTTTGATGGGCCAACTGCAAACCCACAACCAACGTTAAAAAAAAAAAAAAAACTCAACAAAAAATACTGAGATTGAATGAGAGTGAGATGATGGAGCGTCAAAGAGAAAACAAAACCTCCAGTCAAAAAGTCCTTTTAGCTCACAGATCATTCGACTTTGTGCGAGCTCAAGAAGACACACAGACGAAACCATTCAAGTGACAAACAGCTAATAAAGAGCACGAGGCTGCAGAAAGCCCCTTAACAAAGAGAGAATATAATAAACCCAAGGTGCCATCTCCTCAATACATCATCCTGAGTGAGTTTGCCAACCTCGCTGTCTGTGCCTCTGAGCATGGTAAATGAGAATTTATGCAGCAACCACTTCATCATCTTTACCTTTCCCCCTCCGTGAGGTAACAATGGCACGCGAGACAGCTATTTCCACCAAAGGCAAAGTCCCCTCGCAGTAATTATATCAGAGTGAGAGAATGGCTCATTAACATATGTTGGGCATGTCAGGAATTTACAAGAGCCTTTTGTAGAGGCCTTTGGTGGCGTGAAGCTCCCATCCGTATGGCGTCTCCTCTGAGGACGCAACCTTCTTATTTCCATATACGTCAATCATACTGTGTGGTATTCTGTAAAAAAAAAAGAAGGGGGGAAGGGGATGAATGTGGCAATCATAAGAGACGGCTCAGTGATACGGAAAAGGCGTGGCTATGTGTTTATTAAGGCAACATAATAAAAACAACGCAATCCGGGTTTTTTTGGGGTTTTTTTGCAGTGTGCTGTTGCAAAGTTTGGTTGTCGCACGCTTGAATGCACGCATGAAGCTTGACTTCAGACACCAGCCAGACTAACAGACGAGTCCCGAGGCTGCTGAGCTGGTGCTGCAGGAACCAACATCTGTTCCCTGCATGAGACGACGTACTGATGGCCTTTCACCTGTAGTGCAACGCCAGTAGAATGAAGTGACCTACTTGTCTGCAATGCCTGCATGTTCACCCCCAAAAACTGTTTGGTGAGGTTCAGTTGTACTGAAACTTCCATAGAAAACGCAAGGACTGTGTGTTATTGATTAGGAGCAGTCATTTTTTGGAAAGCCTAACTGCATATCACCTCAAATTCCCAGAGAAAGACAAATAAAAGCAAGATTGGAAACCCAACTTTTTTTTGTGCATTTTGGTTTTTTTTTATGAATAAGTTCTCAAAAGTGGAAAACTGCTGAGATGACAAAGACAGCGTTTTTTAAATCTATTTATTTATTTATACTATTAGTGCTTAGCGTAATTTTAGTTGATGTTTTTCTTAGTTCATATCTTAGTGTCAAACTCAAGGCCTGGGGGCCAAATGTGGCCCTCGTTGGCATCTTATCTGGCCCCCAAGATGACAAGTTAAATGGAAAATACCTTTGTCACTTTCATTTTTTCAGTAATCTTTGATTATGATGTCAAAAGTGCAACAGAGAACGTCAAATGAGACCAATCAAACTCTTGTTGACGAACCTGCGACTAAGAAAAGATGCTGTGTATCTAACTTGAGTTAATGTAGATTCCTGTCTTAGATCTCATTACTGTTTTTCTTTAACATTTTATTGGTGGATGTAACTGGGACCCTGTGTACATAATTTCGTCCCACCACATGTACCACATGTGGTGGGACGACAATAAAGAAACTCTGACTCAGACCGAGTCTATTAGACTGCTTAGCTGAGATGGTTTTACTTAGACTTAGATCCTCCCGCGCTCGAGAGCGCATTGGGCGGCAAGCTGTTTCCATTGATCTCTATCCTTGGCGATCACCTCCACCGTGCTCGGGTTGAAGCCTTGTACTTTCAGGTCTTTCTCAAAGGATCGTCTCCACGTCAGTTTGGGTCTGCCTTTCTTTCTGTTTCCTTGTGGTTTCCAGTTGAAGGCAATCTTTGGTAGTCTCTGTGCTTCCATTCTCAGTACGGTACATGTCCCGCAAACTTGAGCTTCCTTAGCTTGATTGTTTGGCTCATGGGCATGGTATGTGTCCTGTGATAGACTTCTGCGTTTGTAATCCGATCTAGGTATGTTATCTTCAGTATCTTTCGCAGGCATCTTTGTTGGAATGCATCCAATTTCTTGGCCATCTTTACTGACACCTTCCACGTCTCACTGGCATACAAGGCTGTGGGGATAACCACTGCTTGCAGCAGTCTGACCTTAAGATTTGTGGATATGGATTTACTTGCCCATATTGATTGCATTCTTCTGAGTGTTGACACTGCCTTACCGATGCGGGTGGTGGTAATATCTGCATCTACGTTGCCATCATCAGTTATGACACTTCCAGGGTAGACAAATTTATGTACCTTCTCGGCTGATGATTGATCTCTTGTTATCTGTATGTTTGGTTCTGTGTGCCCAACCTGCATAACCTTTGTTTTCCCTATACATTTATTTTCAAACCAATCCTTTTAGCATTTTCTTGTAGGGCTTGTGTCATATCTTGAAACACTGGTTGAGTGTCTGCCAGTAGGACTATATCGTCTGCAAACTCTAGATCCGTTAAGTTCTCATTTTATTCCAAAATTTGGTTTGCACATGGCTATTCTCATTACATAGTCTATGGCGAGGAGGAACAAGAATGGAGATAGTGGGCAACCCTGTCTTACTCCAGTGAGTATTTCAAAGTAATCTGTGGTGCCTGCTTCTACCTTCACACAGTAGCTGGCACCATCATACAAATTTTGGAAGATCTTGATATACATCTCGGGTATACCATAGCTTCGCACGATGTCCCACAAGCTTATCCTGTGTATGCTGTCAAATGCTTTTTGGAAATCGATGAAATTCATAGCCATCATGCAGTGATCAGATTTTTGTGCTGAGAAACATCATAGAGCAATGCATAGAATTCCAGCTGAGATGGTAGGGCAAAAAAATCAACACTTGGTCACCTTGGCCTAGAAAACATCCATTTTTCTCCAGTGCTGATTTTGCTCTAGGATTAACTTTAAAGAGCCAAAAAAGTGGAGTCAATAACATGCACATCACTCAGATCGAACAGGTGATTATTTTAACAAATAACTCTAAATCCTAAAGAAAAAATTGATAACTAGAAGAAAAGGGTAGATATAATTGAGGTTGGTGGGATTGTAATGTATTTTAAGAAAATAGTAGAAAACAGATCCATTTGCAGTGATGAAAAAGAGACTTAATAAGAGCATTAAAGGGGTTTGAGAACAAATAAGAGGTAGATGGAGACGAAAGTCACTTTATCCAGTCTTTTGCCTCAGCAAATGTCATTTCAGTGACTGAAGACACATCCATTTCCATCACCATCATCTTGCTCTATCCATCTCTCTCTTTCCCTCACATTCATTGTCATTGCCTTTTCCCTTTAAGTGCACTTTCGCCCACACCACTTGGAAATTGATTGAAACAAAATGTCACAATTATGCCCTGTAGCTCGCCGCTTCAATTATTCATCAATTAGGGGCTAGGCTTTTTTTCCCTCTTTCCTCAGAGCTGATTTTTTCATTCAGTTTGCCTGAGATGTATGGCTCCCCTGCTGTTAACCAGTCCAAAGTCATTAGTTTCTGGGTTTGCAATTAAACCTGATGCATTATGTATGAGATTCCGACTCAGCAGACACACGCAGCAGCAGAGGTGGCCGTGGCAGCTAGTGAACAAGCTGGTAGAAGCTCTGGAGGCATGGATGAGAAAGTAATTTGCTTGCAATGAAGTTCTCTTCATCCTTCTCTCGCCCTATCTTTCACTCGTCTGGCAGGTTGAAACAGATGCCACGAAGAAACAGGATGGAGACAAAGATGGGACGAAGGGGAGCTCCAAATATTTATGCTATAAAAATATGTTGGAATTTTCTGAACAGCTGGATTAATGGTGATAAATCTAATTGTGAATTTTGGCTTGAACAAACAAGAACAATTTTTCAACAGGTGTAAAAAATCTTGCACATACCTGCACAACCCATGTAACAAAAGAAGCATGCACTTATATATGATCAAATGTGTATTTTTATAAATCCACCCGTATTTGTTATGAATTCCTTCACCTTGTAGTTTTGTCAATAATGTTGTGAGTTTTTATTACTATAGATGGAGCAGAGCCCACATTTTCTGTTCAAACAGGTCATGCAGAACATACGGTGTCCCTCTGCTGCCACCTAGTGGTCAAATTTGTAAATGTTCACGAGAAACCTAAAAAATGGCAAAATGTTTGCTTTGACAAATCTGCACAGTATTAAATAAGTGTGACAAAACATTTAACTTTTAATGGACTTTCGTTTTGTTTGTAGCAACACCATAATAAGAGTGTCCATCTGAATTAAGGCACTTGTGCGAACACAGAAAAGCTCGAACAGGAACAGTCAGCGACCTCCTCATGTGCATATCCTGGAGCAAAACAAAAAAGATGCACATTTAGCCAGTTATGATTAGCAGATAATTTAACAATAACTTAGTGTAAAACGTAAAATTCAAAGGAATGTTGACTAAGTTTCATATGTCATGCACTAACAAAGGTGTTTGTAAAAAGGTTTTGATGCTTATAAGGCTGGTCATAAAAACATGTAGCTACAATTATTATTTCTACATAAGCAAATTGACAATAACATATGAAGTCAAAAAGACTTGTGCAAAGAGTTACAATGCAACAAGATCATTTGACAAAGAAACAAAAATAAATATTTGTCTAATGTGCTTTATTTGTCACTGTAATCAGTACATTTATATGGAAATACTGCACCCTTTTACTTATATTTGCTGGAGAAGGTTTGAACATTTATCACAGTTTTAAAGAAATGTTTTAATGATATGTATAGGAAAAAACATTAACACATTCCTGACCTTCTTCAGGTTGACAAAATGCACACACTCCAGTCGGGTGGTGAGGAAGGGACGCTGGCAAAATGCACAAGAGCTGCTGCTGGCCAGGAGGGCAGAGACGTCCGGGTAACGTGAAAGCATCATGTGGACCAGAGAGGACTTGTTCTGGTCCTCTTGCAAAACAAATCTAGCAACTAATTCCTACAGAAGCAAACACATACCATTAAAAACAGTTTGAAAATCAAACATAGTTTTATTTGCTTCGCTGACCTTTAATGAGAGAAGGTCAGGGTGTGGGAGTGATGGAACTGGTTGACGTTTCACCAGTCGGTTGCTCTCACAGTGCAGCTCCTTCAGAGGCAGCAGGTGGAACTAAACACACTGTGAGCTTGCATATACTTTTCACATATTACTATCGTTCATGACGTACCTCCACAGGGAACATGGACAACCTGTTCCCAGCCACATCCAAAACCTGAAGTTTATCTAGTGCCACAATCCCCTGTGCAAAATAAATAAATAAATAAGTCAGGCATTTATTTAACTCCATAATTTTAGGCAATTGCAGCTGTTTTTTTAAAACAACTTTTACTTTATTTATTTATTTAATTTAATTTATTTATTCATTTCAAAATAAAATACAAATATGAAATGAAAATAAACAAAATATAAATTGAAAGGTAGCAGATGAAGAAAAAAAATCTTATTATATCTGCTCCTTTTTTTTCAAATAATCAATTCAAACAACAACTGTCTATAAATAACAAAACAAAATGAACAACTCGTTCAATTTTCTAGTTCTCATACATTTCTCATTAAACTCCATTCATATACTGTATATATTTTCAACAATTCTGTTTTGATCATTCTCTTGAACACAAACATTGACTTTGCATTTTTTTTTTTACATCTGTCTCCAAACCATTCCACAATCCAATTCTCTGGATTAAGGCAGACCGTCCCAACTAGTTCTATACTGTGGTTTTACAAATATCTCTGTCCCCTTAAGATTATAACAGCTTTGTCTTTTTACTAAATACATTTGGATATTTAAAGGTAGTGCATTATTCTAAGCTCTATACATAACTGATAAAATATTATAATCTACCAAATCATGGAACTTCAGTAATTTCATTTGATAAAATAATATACTTGATGGATGATAGTAATGCTTTATAATAATAATAATAATAATAATAATAATCATTTTATTTAAAAGCACCTTTCATGACACCCAAGGACTTTCTTGTGATAATTCTTAAAACTCTTTTCTGTAAAATAAAAATAGGCTTTGTAATTGTTTTACATGCTTTTCCCCAAACATTTACACAATAAATTAAATGCGAAACAATAATTGTATTATACAAAAGATACAGTGCTTTGTCATTTAATAGATCCCTGACTCTGTAAAGTATCACAATAGATTTAGATATTTTCATTTTCACAGATTGTATATGTTGTTTCCATGTCAGTTTGTCATCAATGATGACACCCCAAAAATGTCGCTTCATTAACTCTACAAATCTCAGAAACCTCAATTTGAAATGGAACAACAACAGGTTTTTTTTTATTACCAGATATCATGTAATTAGTTTTATTTATTTTTATTTATTTATTAAAATTCATTCATTTCATTAAAACAAAGTCAACAACTCAATAAAATGAAAAACATACAATCAAAATAAAATGAAAGGCAGCAGATGAAGAATAATCTTATAATCTCTGCCCCTTTTTTACCCAAATAAACTCACAACAATGATTTATCAAAGAACAAAATTAATTGCATCACCAAATGTAAGATTACATCAACTTAAACAACTCAAATAAATTCTTATGTTATTTTTCATATTCCTTCAAAAAAATCACTTTTAGCAATCTCTTAAATGTATAACGAGATCTGGCTGTTTTAACATTTTCTTCTAAACCGTTCCACAAACTTATTCCTTGAATTATGGTACACCGTTCCTTCAAACAGGTACGAAAACAAGGTTTCACAAATATTTCTGACCCTTTAAGAAAATAAGTGCTCTCCCTTTTAACAAAATTTACTTGTATATTTACAGGCAATGTATTTTTATTAGCCCTATACATAAAAAGCAAAATGCTATAATCAACCAAGTCATAAAACTTCAATATCTTTAGTTTCTGAAACAATATGTTTGATGGATATCTATAATTTTTTCTTGTAATAACTCTTACTGCTCGTTTTTGTAAAATAAAAATAGGATTTGTAATCGTTTTACATGCCTTACCCCATACTTCAATGCAATAAATTAAATGTGGAACAATTATTGTATTATATAACAAGACCAATGCTTTATCATTTAACAGTTCCCTTACTTTATACAGTATTGCTATTGATTTTGATAATTTTTTTCTTAAACTGTTTATGTGAGGTTTCCATGTCAATTTTTCATCAATGATGACACCCAAGAACTTCACCTCATTAACTCTATGAATCTCAATTCCATCTACTGTAACACAATTACAAATTTATTCAAGTTTAATGATAATTTATTAAGCTTAAGCCAAGTTTGAATTTTAACAAACTCCTTCATCATCATTCATTCCAATATCTGCTCTTTATCCAAACAAAAATAACTGATCACATGAGTGAAAGCACACCTCTGGTAGACTTGTCAGCTGGTTTCTGGCTGCATGAAGCTTTGTCAGCTCTCTGCACTGGTACAGCTGCAGAGGCAGCCATGACAGCTTGTTGAAGGTCAAGTTCAGCTCTCGCAGCTTCCTGAGATAACCAACTTCATGGGGAAGCTCCTCCAGCTCATTGCCCTGCAAACTGAGGTGCTGAAGCTTCTGCAAGCTGATTTTGACAGAAGTATGTTATTACACCTAGATGTAAAGTTACTTTATCAGTCAACAACAGTAATAATAAGCTTTTTATATCCTAATATACAGTAGTATTAGTCACTGAATATAGCCATTTTAGACCTCGTGTTTTCATTTGTGTACCTTTTAATGTCAGATGGAAGCCTTTGAATGTTGTTGTGGTTTAGATTGAGGACAACAAGGTTTTCCAGGTGACCTGGGAAAGACGAACCATCACAATAGTGATTATTGAAGCTTTGTGTTAATGAACTTGAAGGCCCTACCTATCACACCAGGAGGCACAGCAGTGATTTGGTTGCAGAACAGATACAGTTTTGTCAGTGACTTCAGATGGCTCAGAACAAGAGGAACCTCCTTCAGGGCGTTGTTTCCTAAATTTAATATGGACAGCTAATGAAGATGCAGATAATTAAATAGGTGATTTAATTGGATTCTAAGCAATTTGTTCAACATTTCAGATGCTGCCCAGGAAACGGTCAAACAAAGATGACTCACTTGTTGTAGAGAGAGCAGCTGAGGAGGGAGGCCGGTGATGAAGTTGTTCCTCAACAGGAGGACGGACAGGTTTGTTAATCTGGAAACGCACTCGGGAACACTGAACACTGCCTTTGAATTTAAATTTAAAGACGTTGACTTGCCATATAAAGCTCGAACGACTAGCTTATTGACTGTAGAACATCGATACGCCATTATGATAAGAACTATCAACTATCAAGTAGACGCTGTTGAGTTTCCATGGCAACAAATGCTTTGAGATTTGCTCTAAGCTGGGGTGACCTCTAGTGGTAAACAAGGTGTATGGCATGTAAACCATTTAGAAGGCTACAGTATACTGTACTGTACAGTATACGGATGAAAAATAATGTTTATTTTATTTATTTAACTTTATTTAACCCACTGAGATCACAGATATCTTTTGCATGGGAGGCCTGGGACTGAAGACACAGATAAACATATTTTGTTTTTAAAAGTTAGTTTCAGAAGTTTGCAGTAAAATGTAAAGCAGGAGCTTTAATGGGGTGGCCTTGTTATTTATTTATTTATTATTATTTATTTATTATAAATTTGGGGTGGGGGTGGGGAGAGACTGAAACACACCAAAACCAAAAGACAGATAATTTCAGCTTTGTTATGTTATTGTCATACATGGGTTACATGACAAATGCGGCAATGTGGGAGTTATGAATCTCATTCTGGTATATACAAGTCTACTTTAGTTTTATTTTAGTTAACAGTTGGTATTACTTATTGAGGATATCACTGTGACCACTCAACTTATCGAAGCTTTTCTTTAACTAAATTTATTTTGTAAAAAATATTACACACATATAGCTTGAGACCCTGCATGTTGAGGACGTTAGTTTTGGATGGCCCTTATTCAGGAGGATTCAAATTTAAGTACGGTAGTATTTTTAAAGAAATGTCTTTATATTATATGGCGGCACATTGATGCAGTTATAGAGCTGCCACCTCTCGGCAAGAAGGTTGCCAAATTGAACCCCAGACGGTGGCCTTTCTGGGTGCATGTTCTCTCTGTGCATGTATGGGTTTTCTCCCACAGACCAAAATCATGCATGTTAAACTGATCGGTAACTCTAAATTGTC
>JBBPBX010002219.1:52012-65850 GCA_038048925.1 Garcialebias charrua | reverse complement strand
ACAGAGGTGTCTCCCTCTCCTCCCCCCACCTCGTTTAACAACTGCTGGCACTAGCGCGCAACATAGAGCTGTCTCCCCCTCTTCCCCCCACCTCATTCAACAACTGCTGTCACTAGCGCTAAGCTAGCACTGAACACAGAGGTGTCTCCCCCTCTTCCCCTCCACCTCATTCAACAACTACTGGCACTAGCGCTAATCTAGCACGTAACACAGAGGTGTCTCCCCCTCTTCCCCCCACCCCATCAACAAAAAAACCCAGAAGAGATGAGTGCCCTGCTAAAGCAAGTGACTGAGGAGAAACACTGCATGGGGTGTGGTGAGTTGTTGTGGGTAACCAGGAAAACCTGGAGTGGACTTCTAGTGGTTGGAGTATTCTCAGTGGAATTGATTTGTTCATGAATAAATAGAAACAGTGTTGGGTGCACTGATGTTTCATAGTAAATGGTGGGAGTTCCAGTCCAAATATTTTTTAAATGTGAAGGGGGCACGTCCCCTTGCATATTATCAATCTGATGCCTATGTTTGAACCCCACATTAGGCAAGTAAATGTTTGATTGACCCATCCATCTGACTTGTGCACAACGCTGCAGTAAAACCAGAAAACAGCAAAGCTAGCATTAGCTAAGCTCAATACGAGCACCAACTTGTCTCTTTCAAAGCTGAACAGATGAAAAGTAGATTTAATTTAGTTTTTATTCACTTTCATTCCCTAAATAACATTACTCTCAACATTTGGACTTTAATCTGAAAATGTGGAAAGAAACAGTAAAGGTATTCCTTGATATAATGAATGGTGTACGTTGGTTATTGGATTTCCCACCTGGATTATTGAGCATGAACTTTGATATTCATTGATTTTTTTTTCTTCCCCTGAATGACCAATATATCATGAATAATAAAATATCTGTAACAAATATTTTGTTAATAAGTGGTGCTGACTTTACCATTTAAAAGCATAGTTTGGTCATTTTTTAAGCAATGTTCAGTCATGTAGTTATTAGTATGTTAGCTATTTTTCATTCATTCAACCTTTATTTAGGCAGGTTAACTCCATTGAGCCTCAAGGACTCATTTACAAGAGAGACCTGGCTACAAACAAAGAATTAAACAACGGCAACAACAATAGACAAAGTTATTATCTCATCAGCTGTGATATCAGTCATCTCACATGGCGTAAAGAGAATTGTTAGTCAGAGGTACACTTTCTAATCATGTTTTAGGCTTTTTATTAAAATCACCAGTGCGGGAATAATTGTCTATGTAACAGGAATGTTTTTCAGTTGAGAAAACGGCAGCAAACTGAACAAACTGGGTTTCTAAAAAGTGCCATGTTTGAATATTAGCTTATGTAGCATTTTTTAAATTCACACTGATGTGTTTGGCTAACATTTAACCTAGCCTGGACAAAGACTTCCACACGTTTCTCTTAACTGTTTGCTTCAGGACTAACTACTGATGAATGTTTGACAGAACAAAACTTCATAAATGACCCGACTGTCACAAAGTTTTAAGCTAATATGGTGGTAATATTGTGCAAAAAGTACCATTTGGAGTTTGAGTTGGGAATAACTATTGAGCTACAACCACACTGAGTATTAGCTCAACAGTAGTCAAATTGGCAGACTTGGAGCCATTTTTACTTTTGATAGCCTGGTTAAAACCAGACCCTTGTCCTTCACTTTGCTTCGTACTAGGGTCTGGGACTTCTCCCATAGACAAGGATTTCTCCGGTAGATTTTTGACCGGACCAATCAGAGAACAGAAGGCGGAGTTTTGTTAGTTTAGCCTGGCGAGGTCCAGGCTATTCAGATAAATAGCTCAGAAACCACTCGGTGGATATTTTTTCTGCTACCAGTGTGTAATTATATGGCTCTAATTTACTGACTGTTGGCCTGGATGAAACATTTGAGATAAAATTCGATTTTTTATAATTTATTTTCGTAGCGCACCCGAGGCTGTTTGGAAAATGTCAAACCGAAACAATTTAAATCCAGCAGATTTGACCATTTCGTGAATTGATTTAGGAACTGTTAAGCTCAGGAACACTTCTGATATAACGTCAGCTAAGAAATATATTTTTTCTCAGCAAAGAAATAATAGTTTTTTACCTTGTTTTATTGAAAATTCCTTCGTGGCGGCAGCCATTTTAACTGACGACGTCAGTCGACGTCGTTCAAAACTCCGCCTTCTGTTCTCTGATTGGTCCGGTCAAAAATCTACCGGAGAAATCCTTGTCTATGGGAGAAGTCCCAGACCCTAGTATGAAGCAAAGTGAAGGACAAGGGTCTGGTTTTAACCAGGCTACTTTTGATCAGATGAAAGATGACATTTTTGATGCGACTGGCTCCAAAAGGTAATCAATTGTAGATTAATATCCAGCGATGACTTTTGAAGTGTTTCATAAAAATAATTCCAATAATTTGTGATAGTTTGCTTACTTTGTACAGCACAGACACATTATCACAATACTTTCTGCAGCAGGTGCTTTACTATATTTGAAGGCATGGAAAATATTGCATGTCTATGTTTGGCTTTGCAATATTGAGATCCTAAACAAGCGTTTTCTCTTTTGCATTATGTAAACCTGCCTGGAACAGGTTTCCTCCAAAGAAATGCTTCTGAAGTGACAGTGACCAATGATAACCCAATGTGGACTGTCATGCTAAAGAATAATGTTAGAGCAAGACAACTAAAGTCTTTACCTTTCAAATTCACTCCGTCCCGTTGGACATCATGGTACACATACATGCTGAAATGGGACTTGTAAATAGGAATTACAGTGGTTACAGCTTTGTTTTATTGCCATCACATTTAGTGTATCGTATTTACCACACCCAAGAATTTCTGCACTTTTAACGTGACAATCAAACTTCAGGACTATGGCAACATGTAGGTTTTCCTGTTTCATTTCTTTATATTGTCTGTGTCATAGTGCAAAAGCTTTCAAGTAAGAATGTCTCAGGCTCTTCTGGTCAGGGTCCCAATCTAAACATTTGTGATGGATTATATCAATACAGATGATCTGGTTCTGTTGACATCTTTGGGCTCAAACCTTCAGCGTGCACTGGGGTGGTTCACAGCCAAGTGCAAAGTGGATGGGATGAGAGTCAGTTCCTCAAAGTCTGACCATGGTCCTCAGTCTGAAACGGGTGTAATTCCCCCTCCTGGTCAGGGGGAGTCTTTGCCTCAGGTGGAGGAGTTCAAGTATCAGGACATCTTGTTCATGAGTGATGGTAGGATGGAGAGGGAGATGGATCAACTGATTGGGGCCTCATCCTCAGTAATGAGGGCGTTGCTTCTGTCTGCTGTGGTGAAGAGAGAACTGAGTCGAAAAGCAAAGTTCTCAATTTATTGGTCTGTCTACGATCCAACCCTCATCTGTGGTCATGACTGAAAGAGCGAGATCCTGGATACAAGCGGCCAATAGGGTGGCTGGATTCAGCCTCATAGATCGGGTGAGGAGCTCCGTCATCTAGGAGGATTTCGGAGCAGAGCTGCTGCTCCTCCAATTTGAAAGGAGTCAGTTAAGGGGTTCAGGCATCGGATTAAGACGCCTCCTGGACTCCTCCCTATAGGTTTTCCATGCATGTCCCACTGTCCCACTGGTAAGAGGTTGGTGTTTCTCTCCTGGACCTGTTGCCTCTATGACCCGACTACAGACAAGAGCTGAAAGATGCAGATGTATTGAAGTAGATGACCACACGTTGCTTTGAACTTCAACATTTTAATGAACTAAAGGCATGTACTGTAATGTAAATGAAGCCAATCTAATGCAAGTGTCAAGCTGAAACTTTCTATTGACTGAAACGTTACCTTATAAAAAAAATATATAATCTTGAAAATAGCAGTGTGTGTGTGATCTTATGTTGTGTGTGGGATCTTATGTTGTGTGTGGGATCTTATGTTGTGTGTGTGTGTGTGGGATCTTATGTTGTGTGTGTGTGGGATCTTATGTTGTGTGTGGGATCTTATGTTGTGTGTGATCTTACTTTTGTATGATGCAATGCTCAGAGTATGTATTGAATGACTCTCAGCTACAACCATATCAAATTTTAGCTCTAGATCTGTCAAACTGACAGAAATGCAGCTGTTTTTTGTGTTTTCTACAATCAGTTGCTGTGGCAGCCATCTTGAATTGAGTTGGCACCAAAAGATAATGATTCGTAAAGATCCATTCATTGATCCTGATAGTTTCATTACAATCTGTTCAGTGGTTGAGATCAGCTGCTGCCGTGCATCTTGCTGTAGGCTAGTTGTCACCAGATGGTGAATAGTGATAGTAGTGCTCAGAATAAGTGTTGGGGAACCCCCTCAACTACTTCACGGCTATAGATCAACATCTGTCAATCTGACTGTTGGCTCTGGTGGCCATCTTGAATTGGGTTACCTTCTGAGAATGTCAGTAAGTATTGCACACACATGGACATTGTTGGGTTTCAGACATCTTTTAATAATTTTTAAGGTCCATAATTTGCTCAGTGTTTTTGTGGACATACATATATTGTCATCATTTTAAAGAGATGATGGGAGAACAGAGCCTGATCCAGTTCATCTGGTCTCCCGTCTGTGTGTGCGTGCGTGCGTGTGTGTGTGTGTGTGTGTGTCAGCTGCGTGGGTGTGTAAAAAGCAGGTGAGTAATTCACCACTTTCTTTGGTTCATGTCCAGGTTTCAAGTAAACGGGGGATTTTGTTGTGCTGTCGGGAAAGTTTGAGAACCAGAGTTGTTTTTAAAGCCTCATGTCAGTTTCCCTTTACGTTCAGACTGAAGGGGGAGTGGTGGCAAAGAGGGTAGAGAAGGTGAGTGTTACATCCACCAAGCACATAACATATTAAATTATATAAATATAACATGAACATAAACATATAAATTGTTTTTATTTGATCATTGATTTTAGTTGCACTTTGTAGCACTTTGAGATTTTTGTTAATGAAAAGTGCGTTACAAATTAAATTTGTTATTATTCTTATTATTATTAAAGGAGGACACGGACTCAAAACATAAGGGTTCCAAATTACAATTTATTAAAACAGGCTTCCTGCTGGGGATTTTTATTTATTTATGAACCCTTAATTCCCGTGCCCACGCAAAAAAAACTCAAAGTAGCAACTTAAAATGGACCTGGTGAGCCGGCCAAACCAAACAAAAAGGTATAGCAGTGGGCCAACCCTATACAGGGCCGTCAAAGCCGCTGCTGATATCAGACTAAATAAAATAAAATAAAAACTATTACCAAAAGAAGGAGCGAAAACAGGACTACCGGTCCCACCATTCGCCAAGTTTTCGTGTGAGTTAGTTCGCTCTGCAGAGCCCTGCAGCTGAAAAAAGTGTTCAAACTGAGACGACCAATTAAAAAACATCTGAAGCTGTTTTGTTTAGATGTGCAAAGAAACGAAAGAGCGAAGATTCCACTGTCGTCTATAACTTGTTCTTTCTTTCCAACAAATTTCAGTCAGGTCGTCTGGACTTTTTTGTTGTTGTTGAGATGTTTCATCCTTCATCAAAGGGACTTCATCAGTCTGAGGAGCCACAACACACTCAGTCCCACAAGCAGCACACTCACATAGTGGACCAACCAGTTTGATGGTAATGAGATGGTTTCTGGAGCCTGCCCTCTGCCCCGGCGACTCCTCTGAGGCATTATTATTTATTTTTTTACCTTTATTTTACCAGGATTAAAAAAAACATTGAGACTAAAAACCTCTTTCCTACGTGGAGACTTGGCCAAGAGGCAGCAACAAATGCAACACAAAAAATTACACAGTTGATAGAATATGTCAAGCTATTAAAAACAGGTAGTATAAAACAAGCTAGCTATAAAAACCGATATGTCAGTGAAGTGGCATAAATAACTTTTAGTTTGGCTGTAAAAATCACTGAATCATATCCAAAGTGGTTCAAATCGTCAAAGTTCATGCTCAGTAATCCAGGTAATAAATCTAACAAAATTCATTCAGGTCTTCTTGGACATTTTTTTTCTCAGTTTGTTTATGGCTCCTCAGATTGATGAAATAATTTGGATGAAGGATGAAACATCTCAACAGCAAACGAACTGTCCAGATGACCTGACTGAACTCTGTTGGATTTTCTACCTGGATTAATGAGCATGAACTTTGATGTTCTTTCTTTGTTTCCTTCTTTTCCATCCATAATGTATTAGTTCAAACAGGATTGGTTGATATTTTACCGATGTTGCAGTAGAAGAAAGTTAAACGTCATTTTTCAAATGACAAATCTTTAAAAAGCCTTTCCTTGATTTCTTCTGCATAGGGAAACTTCTGTTTTTTCCTGTATGGGCAGGTTTTGGCAGATGTGCACGTTGTTTACAGCTGCATTTCTGCGGAAGAACTCTCACGAGTCAAGAGAAATGTTAAATACACATCGAGCTGTAGCACAATGCACTGTCAGCAATTACATGCAACACAAGAACGTTATAAAATGTTGAGAATTGCAGTTTACAATAATCTAATGATCAGATAATCCACCCATCATCCGTTTTGTAATAATTTGTCACATCAAATTGAAATTATAATTTTGTTTATGCATAAAAAGCTGCACTCAACTTCAACCTCTCTGACTTAACGTTGTCATAATTCACTTACATAATTGCAGTTTAGGTTTTATGATTTTTGGAGATTTTGCCACAAAATGTTCACTTCAGTGTGACAGTCTCTAACTTTTGAGCTAACCTTTCCAAATCTTTTGAAAGTAAACTCTTACTCTCACAAAATGTATCACGTTTTATACATAAAGAATTTGATGTTTTTGTCTTCTTTCACACATTCACTGCTGAAAGGCTTTCTGTTTTCTCTTAAACCTCCTCAGAGTTCAGAGAACTTCAACTCTCACTGACACTCAACTGAGTGACTTCTATCTCAAAGGAGCTCATCGCAAAGTCATGAAGTCTGACACAAAAAAGAAAACACACGTATAAAGTAGTAAATACATTATGCAAAGTATTTTCTCCTGTCACCCTGATGCATGCTCAATAATCCAGGTAGAAAAATCTAAAAAAGCTAAGTCTGGTCCTCTGGACATTCAAAAAATAAAACAAAACAAAGCAAAAAAACTGTAGAAACGTTTCGTCTTTCGTCCGAAAGACTTCCTCAGTCTGAGATGCTGTATTCAGCTCAGTCTTATAAATAGCACCCTCTCACAGTGGATCAACCAGTTGGCTGATGACAGCCGAAACCAGCTGCTCACATGATCAAGGAGGACCATCAGCCTAACGATGGATCGTTAGCACCCTGATGGTTGTTTGCTATTCACAGAGGGCTGAGTGATACTAGCAATAACAGCATTGTAAGAGGGGGACAGTTGAACCCGGAGGCCTCCACCCCTGTTTAATGATGGACGGTTTCTTTTCACAAAGATGGCCTCCTTTACTCCTCTCTCAAACCATCGTTCCTCTCTATCAAGGATGTGAACATCTTCATCCTTGAAAGAGTGACCGCTGGCCTAGATATGAGTGTAGACCGCAGACTCCTGACCTGATGATGTTGATCTTCTGTGCTGGGCCATCCTTTTACAATACAGCAGCTCAGACTGAGGAAGTCTTTCGGACGAAAGACGAAACGTTTCTACAATTTATTTATTTTTGCTTTTGTTTTGTTTTTTGAATGTCCAGAGGACCAGACTTTTTTAGATTTTCTCCTGATAGTTATTGGGTAGTAAAAAAAAGTAGTATCCATCCATCATCTTTACCCGCTTCTACCTTTCCGGGTCACTGGTGCCCATGTCCAGCAGTCACTGTGCAAGTCGTGGGGACACCCTGGACAGGTCTCCAGTCCATCACAGAGACACATAGAGACGAACGAGACAAACAACCATTCACCCTCTCACGCACACCTAGAGAGAATTTAGAGTTTCCAATCAGCCTAACATGCATGTTTTTGGTCTGTGGGAGGAAACTGGAGTACCTGGAGAAAACCACATGCAAACTCCACCCAGAAAGGCCCCCGGCCGGGATTTGAACTAGGACAACCTGCTTGCTGAGAGGCAGCAGCTCTACCAACGGCACCACCTGGTCTCTGGGTCCTCCCCCATAAATTTTTAAATAAAGTAGATGCCATTTCCTGCATCCTGGTGTATTTTAACGAGCCATTAAACATCTACGTTTACCTACATAAGCAAACACTTGATTCAATAACTATTTTAGAGTGACCTGACCAACAGCTCCCCCACATTTTGGAATGGGTTTTGATTCACAATCATCAGGGTGCAGTTATCCCCATTGCTTGTACACTTTTTTCTATCACATCTTTTCCATACCGTCGCCTCTCTATTAATGTGCTTGGACGCAGAGCTCTGTGAACAGCCAGCCTCTTGACCTTTTGTGTCTTGCCCTCATTGTGCCAGGTGTCAATGGTCATCTTTTGGACAACTGTCAAGTCAGCAGTCTTCTCCATGATTGTGTAGCCTACAGAACTAGACTGAGACCATTTAAAGGCTTTTGCAGGTGTTTTGAGTAATTAGCTGATGTGGCACCAGGTGTGTTCATTATTGAACCTTTTCACAGTATTCTAGTTTTCTGAGATATTGAATTTGGGGTTTTCATTAGTTGTCAGTTATAATCATCAACATTAAGATAAATAAATATTTGAAATATATCAGCCTGTGTGTAATGAATGAATATTGTCAGTTGTCCGACCACGGCACCCTTCCGGTTCTTTTGTTCCCAGGTGGAGAGGAAACTCACACAAACTAAATAAAATCAGTTTAGGTCAATTCTATTTACCATTGTCTATACCACAATGGCTGTAAGGCAGGAAAAATTACAAGCTTAGTGCTCATCGTAACCCAGAAGCAAGAGGTCCCGTGCACCAGAACGTTCCAGCTAATGTTGGCACTTGGCTCCGCCTCCACATCCGAGGCGGGCACTGCCTGTCAGAATATATCGGTGGGATGACCATGTTTGACGTCATTGGTCTTATCTGTTTCTGATGATGGATAATGGGGTGCTGTGCAAATCTAAGTGTTGGAAAGGAAGCAAACAAAAATGACTCCTTATCAGGTGTTGACCCTGGGACCGCTCACTGTGACCAGCTGAGACAGTCACCCGTTTCATAAGTTAAATCCGCGCTATTGCCGCACAGACCAGTCCGGCTTTAACCCTCCCCCGGTCATTCATAAGACCACAGTTGAATGCGGGCAGGTCCCGCTCACATGAATGTGTTCAGAAATGAAGCCGCAGTGCAGCTCCAAAAGAGGCGTGGAGCTGAGCTGAACTGGACCGCGACGTATTTATTGTGGGACAGATGTCAGACGTGTACAAGTTGTCGTGTCATTTTTAATATTTCCTCAGTAATAAATGTACAACTCCCTGACGTCTCCCTACAACGTGTGCACACACACACAGCGCCGCTCAGAGAGAGAGGGGGAGAGAGAGAGAGAGAGAGAGAGAGAGAGAGAGAGACAAAACTAACTTTTAGTCGTTTCGTGTCATTTTTAATATTCCCCTGTTAATAAATCTGCTTGTTGATTAATCCTGTGGTCGCTCACTGATGTCATCTGCATTTTGAGCGTGGATCCGCGGGTTGCATTCACAAGTGGGTCTGCCCGGCTCGGATGCGCCCCTGACACTACCTCTAGTCACGGATCAGGGGCGCATCAGAGGCGAGTAAAATTAACTTGCCAATCCGCCTTCATGTTGTTTTCTGAATGGTCGTTGGAGGACCGAACACGCATCAGGTCCGGACCGAGCTATCTTATGAAAGGGGCTAGTGTGATCTGTTCTGAACCAGGTTACGAGTCAGAATAGGTCAGACCGGGTCTCCAGCAAGATTAAGCTTCTAACAATACAATATGCAAGTTTCACTTTTTGAAAGGATTTACTAACGTTTTCATATTCTAATTTTATGACCAGTACCTGTATGTTCCCATACAATGACAAACTTAGTTCTCTGCATTTAACCCATTGCACCTGATGCACCCAGGTGGAGTAGTGGGCAGCTGTGTAAGCACCCGGGGAGCAATTAGAGATTGGGTGTCTTGCTCAGGCACACCATGATGTGGGTGGGAATGGCTGCAGATCGAGCCTGGGGCTTTCAGATCCCAGGTCAGCTGCCCTACCTCTACCCCATCTCATCCTTTAAATAACCAGTACAGGTGACCCCCGATTTACGAACGAGTTAGGGAGATAAGAACGGTTCGCAGCTCGATTCTGCCGTAGCTAGGGGGTGAAAATTAATTAAAAAATTTTTTAATTATCATGCTAACGGAGCGCGCGCACACATTTAAGCATGTACAGTAGTGTACTGTAATGTTAAACATTGCTATTCACATTTACAGAATAAATAAAAATATACCCTGATGCATGCTCAATAATCCAGGTAGAAAAATCTAAAAAAGCTAAGTCTGGTCCTCTGGACATTAAAAAAAAACAAAAAAACAAAACAAAGCAAAAAATTGTAGAAACGTTTCGTCTTTCGTCCGAAAGACTTCCTCAGTCTGAGGTGCTGGGTTCAGCTCAGTCTTATAAATAGCACCCTCTCACAGTGTTACACAACCAGTTGGCTGATGACAGCCAACTGGTTGTGTAATAAATAAAAATATATTTTCTTACTTTGAGATGGTCAAAGCCGACATCTTAGGTTGCCATGCGTTGATTGTTTTCGGGCCGAGCAGCGCGGGGGCCGGCGAGCCACCGCAGCTGCTCCAGACCTGTGTTAGCTAGCTGGCTAGCTTCTGCTAGCCAAGCCATGAGCTGGTGTTGGAGCGGCGGCGCGATCAATCTGCAGCTGCTGCTCCAGCCTGAGACGTCCACAGAGCTCACAGAGCGATTCCAGCTAGTAATTAATCCATATGATGCGATCCTGGTCACAAGTGTTCAAAAGGCCGGCTCCCGTGTTAGCTCCCGTGTTAGCTTCTGGAGCTAGCCAGGCCGGAGGTGTAGCCAGGCCGGCCGGAGGTGTTCGCGCGGCGGCCTGGCACGATCAGCGATAAATCCGCTGCTGCCTGAGACATCCACAAAGTTCACAGAGACGTTTCCAGCTCGTAATTAATCCATATGAAGCCATCCTGGTCACCAGTCTTCGGCCGGCTCCCGGCAGCTAACCTAAAATGGCGTCCGGTGTTCTACATTAATTTGTGACCGGAGACCCCAGTGACTGAACCTAAAATGGCGTCCGGTGTTCTACATTAATTTGTGACCGTGTAAACTGAAGACCTACTTCCTGCTGCCCAAGATTGCTCAAAAATGATCAGAAATGATCTTTTTTATCATAATTATTATTTATAAAGCCTTTAAAACAACCACAGCTGCAACAAAGTGATGTACACATGAAATTAAGAACATTTAAACACAAAAAAATAAATAAATAAAAAAATAAAAAAAAATTTTAATACAGTAATTTCATATTTTTATTAAATATGATACGTTCGCAGGTCCCGTTGTTCGTAGGTCGATGGAGTCGTAAGTAGGGGGTTTGCTGTATATAACTGGTATTTAAACAGAATGTTTCACTCTGACCTGCTACATGTGAGTTTATCCTTTAAAGTTCTGTTTTTGTGAAATTACAGATGTGTAGAAGACATCCCCCTCCCCCACACATCCTCACTTCTTACTCAGACTGATTCTTCTGTTCTTAAAGTCTACATCTCTGTGCACGCTTCACTGACAGTGTTTTGGTAAAGATCCCTTTTCTGACTGATCTAATCCAAGATATTTAAATTCAGATTAACCCACCAGCGCAGTGTGAAGGGGATTTTGTAGATGACGAAACCCCATGTCTGCCATTTTTAAACGCATGAACTTCTGCTTTTCACTGAGCCACTCGCCTCACATGGCCACTTCAGTTTGGGTTTGGTTCCTTGAGCAGCTCTTCAGGCCCGGTCGTTTAACGTTCTTTGCCGGGAAGATGACAAAGACTTTGAACGATGGGCGAGATTTAGAAATCACTGACTCTTCTGTTCATAACAGAACTGAAACAAGTTGCCACACCTGGGCTTTCCTCAGCTCGTGAAATGCACTGATAAACTGAAAGTTAAGTAAAAACAGGTGGAGTCCAACACATCCGGACGAGTACGTTTAGTAAGCCGTTTTCATGAGACTGTCTTTGAGTGCCTCTAGTTTTTAACATCGCTTCACATTTTAGTTTTTTTTGTTTTCTAGGGCAGCTTTTCCACTAACTTTTCAAAGATACATGTCTGTGACCTGCTGGTTCGTGGTAAAACATTAAAAGTAAATCTGTTTTAAAAAAACAAACATTTGAGCTATTGGGTGATGCCACGTCATTTTTAGTGGTTTGGACTTTCCTAAAACCGTCTGAATCGAGGCTGATCAGGTGTTGGGTTGTTTTGGACTGGGCTCGATGTGGGTCCAGCGACAAAAACAATTTAATTCAACTCAGTTTATTTTTATAGCGCCAAGTCACAACAGAAATCATCTCGGGGCACTGAACAGAAACATTCATATACATATATAAAGTAAGTTAAAGCCCCACTGACATGATTTTTTAATTTTCATAAAATTGCTCAAAATATATATCTTTTATCATTTAAATATGTTCATTTTTGCAAACAAAATGCTAAATCACTTTAATTTTGCTTTAAAAGTGATTTTGAACTTCAAGCCGTGTTTAATCATGGGAAATCCAATTACACACGAACGCACCATCTGTGACGTAACACTGGGCAGAGGGCTCTGGTCTCTTTAATAGCGGACCATTTAAAACCCGACGAATTTATCAATCTATGTGAAGATTTGAGTTATTTGTCTTCATTTTGGGAAGCAGAAAATAGTTTGGGTGATGGAACAAGAAACAACAGGATCTAATTTAGGTCTGATGCTGTATCAGACTGACCTTCATGTCGAGCTGCTCACACTCGCGCACTGTGACAAGCCCAGAGCTCTGCCTCTCACTACGTCACAGATGGTGCGTTCGTGTGTAATCGGATTTCCCATGATTAAACACGGCTTGAAGTTCAAAATCACTTTTAAAGCAAAATTAAAGTGATTTATCATTTTGTTTGCAAAAACGAACATATTTAAATGATAAAATATATATATATATATAATATATATATTGAGCAATTTTATGAATAGTAAAAAAATCATGTCACAATCCCTTTAAAGGTCCACTGACATCATCTTACAAATTTGCATGAAATGATAGAAATATATATATATATATATATATATATTATCATTCAACTATGTTCGTTTTTGCAAACAAAATGATAAAATAATGAAAATTCCTTCCAAACTGAGTCTGAAATGAAAAACAGCTTTTCTCTCTGAAAAATCCGACTACAAGCGAATGCAACATTTGTGACGTAGGGAGCAGGACCTTCAGTCTGCGTCTGCCATTAACGCATATTCATTCTCAGCCAGATCGCTTTTTTTATGTAAAACTTAAAAAATGCCGGTTATGTTGCATTTGGGTGTTCTAATATCATCAGTGAACAAGTGAGCCTTTTCACTTTCCCAAAAGATGTAAGACCTTCGTCAAAAATGGAATAAATAAAGCTGCCTCCCCTCGGACTGAGCTCCCTGCTTCCTGAACAGGTAAGAGTCAAATACATACGGGTGCAGACCTAAATTAGAACCTGCTGTTTCTGCTCATCTAACTTCCTGCTTCCAAAACTAAAGACAAATAGCTCAAATCTTAACTTAGATTGATAATTTTGTTGTTTTATTTCTTGTTCGCCATGAATATTTATATGGGGCGTTCTAAAGACGTTCTCCTTCCTACGTCACAAATGTTGCATTCGCTTGTAGTCGGAATTTTCAGAGAGAAAAGCGGTTTTTAATTTTAGACTCAGTTTGGAAGGAATTTTCATTAATTTATCATTTTGTTTGCAAAAACGAACATAGTGGAATGATAAAATATATATATAT
>JBBPBX010002219.1:21309-38752 GCA_038048925.1 Garcialebias charrua | reverse complement strand
CAGTGGCGGCTTCTCAAATGTCCACCAGGGGGGGCTATTTCTCCAAAATGAAAAAAATTCCCAAGTTCAAACAGTTTTTTTTAATCAAATGCAGATTAATACAAGGTCAACAGAACAATTAAATGCTCAGGATGAGAAGAACCAATTTGACTCACTAAAACAACAAAGAACAAACAAAAATATATATAAATAAATAAATAAATTATATATAAATTATAGAAAGGAAAATAAGTGAGATTAAAAAATTTCTGCATTTCTATTTGCAAGAGGCTTTGTTTTCATTCTCCAGATCAATACAGTGTTAAGAAATAGTAAAACGCCACAAGTGACATTTAGTATATAAAATTATTAATGTTTTATCATTTTTTATAAGCTAATTAATATTAGCTCTGTATTTGTACAGAGTCAAATACTGTACAATAACCTGCGCTGGCAACCTTAACTCCACAAACAAACAAAGAAGAAAAAAAAAACTCACCAGATGCCACTTTTAGAATAAACAGTCAGCTGAAGGCTTTTATCACAAACAGAGCCACCTAAAAGTGGAGAGGATATCAGTCAGGAATGGTAATATGTAAAATGTAAAATGCTATGGAATGGCATCATGCAAAAACAGTCTAAAGCGCTGCCCAACAAGACAATGCTTTACAAAAGGCTGAAATAGTTGTTTAAAGTCTAACACCCCCCATTTTTTCATAGTACATTTCCAGCAAAATGATAGATTTATCACTTATATTCTGTGGCAAATGATGAAAAGTTACGCAGACTGGTTTAAAAAAAAAGTCATGAACTAGGCACAACACTAAACATTTGTAATCAACACATAGCAATCATTACAAAACACAAAATGACCAAAACTTAAATAACCCCATCATGGAGACACAAACATGACTTCAAAAAGACTTATTGCAAATTCCTCTTGTAATTACAATATTTGGTGGTTATACTTTGAACGTCCTAATTTTATTGAAATGACTGTGTTACTGATCCACCACCTATTAAGGGAATACAGTCTAGTCCTCGAGTTACGTCGCAGTTCCGTTCCTACGGCCGTTCGCATGTCGAAAATCGCTGTAAGTCGGAAAACACACGAGCCACCACTTGTACACGTACAGGTAGTCCTCGACTTACGAGCACATCGACATACGAGGTTCTGGACTTACGAATATGCATCTCATAAAAATGTTTTTTTTTTTTTTTTTTTTATAAATGAATACATGTACAGTATTGTACAGTCACCAAGCACTTAAGGCCTTGTTATACTTGAGCCGACGGCCCGTCGGATGTCTTTTACCCCCCGTTGAGTGAGCAAACATTGCGCAACTTTTGGCCGCACACCCGCTGTGATCCCCCGGTGCATAGGCGTCGTGTACATAGCCCCCAAACAGAACTCTCGAAGCCGACGATGCGGCTCGCAGCGTGTGATTGGTTCAAAGTTTGTGGGCGTTTTTTGTTTGGATGTCCATATATGGTCTATGACCCCGCAGCACGTGACCCCGCCACTGTTTTAGATACCGGTAGTTCTTACAGTAATATGTTTCATAAAATTACAAAATAAAGTGCAAATATAACATCAGTACTGACATTAATTATATTGCATCTTACCTCCATATGGGCGTACAGAGCATACAGTAGCCTTCCCCAGCTTATAACTGGCAGCGATGGCAGTGAATGAGCACCCAGAAGCCAGGACCCGCAGCGTGACTCACAGCCAGTCTCTCCGGGGCAGAGACCGGTGCGCTGTGTGTCGGTGCGTGCTGCAGGTGAGGGGAGATCCGGTGGGCAAGTTCATCAAAACGAGCAGCGGACATTCGAAAATATGAAAAGTGTGTCTCGTCATCCATCTCCCGCATCTGCTGAACCAACAAGCGTCGTATTTCCATGTTCGCGGTCAATAACATTAATATAAGGTCATTTTCTTCATCCTCGTCCTCCGACTCGTCATCCAACCTGAGAAGCATCTCTTTTGCCGCCTGCGAATACATTTTCTTCGTAGTGAACTGTTGAAATTACTTCCTCTTTCCGGCAACAGCCAACGTGCGTGTGACGTATGCAGTGTGAGTGCGCGTGACGTATGCAGTGGGAGGGAAGAGGGAGGGATTATCCCCACGTCTTAAAGAGGTATAAACACTCAATGCGCTCGGTGACACACGTCAGCGCTGGGTTCACTCAACGGGGGGTAAAAGACATGAGACGCTAGTATAAACCCAGCTTTAGCCTATCCTAACACAGTTAAGGAGTCAGTTGAATTGTCTCCCTCCTCCCCAGCAGGCTCCATTCACATACGTCAAAGTCAACTTTATTGTCAGATCTGCAATATGTACTGTACAGGACATACACAGGACCGAAATTGCGTTTCTCTCAGTCCCTAAAGGGAGCTACTTTCACTTTATGTGAAAGGGAGACAATTCAACTCACTCCTTCATCTTTAAAGGGGACCACATATTCAAAATTCACTTTTTAGTGGTTTTTTTACTCAACTTTGGGTATGTACTTCATAAAAAAACAGTCCTAGGGCCCAAAAAATGCACCCAGTGGTTTATTTACTCTAAGTACTGTATATTTATTTATCTTTGATAGAAACACTTCGTTTTCACTTCCTGCGGTTTGTGACGTCACAAACCGCAGCCACAACCCACCCCGACCTTTGTCCCGCCTTGTCACCTAGCAACCCCTGGTGATGCTCCACCCACTTCAGTATAAAAGAGGTGACGGTTGTTTCTCCTTATTTCATGTCAGCACAATGGCTAAAAATGTCACAGAGTCTAGCCAGCTAACGTGAGCGTTGCGAAGATTCTCTAACCCTCCTGGCCCAGATAATGGCATAGTTTTCAGATGGGAGTCTTGAATGAACAGCGATGCAGCATGTTGCAGTGTGTGTGTGTGTGTGTGTGTGTGTGTGTGTGTGTGTGTGTGTGTGTGTGTGTGTGTTGGTTTATGTGTCATAGCAGGCCAGACTACGTACCGCTAAACCACATTAACAAACCTGTGTGTGTGTATGTGTGTGTGTGTGTGTGTGCGCGCTGATCGAGGGAGACAGCCCCGCTGTGTGTGTGTGTGTGTGTGTGTCCGCGTTGCGAGTGACATCCGCTCCCTCCAGCGCGCGCGCACAGGGGGAGGGAGGGAGACGTCAGGGGAGTTGTACATTTATTACAGAGGAAAATTTTAAAATGACACGACGACTTGCACATGTCTGATCTGTCCCACAATAAATACATCGCGGTCCAGTTCAGCTCAGCTATACAGGGCTCTGGGTGGAGTAACGCGAGTTCAGACATCCTCGTCTGCCTTTGGAGGTCGGAGTTAATGTAAACAGATTTTTGAAGGGCGTGGCCACGAGATCTCATTATCATAAACCAGTCGTTCAAAACGAAAGTTAAAAATGGCAGAATTAAAAAGGGTATAATTGATTATCTAAGAATTATTTTGTGTATTAAATTGAATGAACATTGTCTGGTAACCCCACAGACATACCATAACAATTTTAAAAACCTATCTGTGGTCTCCTTTAAAAACTGTGTTAGGATAGGCTAAGTGCTTGGTGACTGTACAGTACTGTACATTTATCCATTTATAAATAAATAAATAAATATATATTTTTAGTACCCTAAATAATTATCAAAGAACACATACAGTACATTTGGAGCCATAATGAAGGAAAAAAAGAGTTAATTTCTTACTGGTAGCTGGTGAAGCCTGTTAGCATGTTAGCTCGTTACACGTCCGAGCTCTGCTTCTTCCAGCTGCTTCACGCGGTCCAAACTGTACTTTACAGGAAGGACTGTTAGCATGTTAGCTCCATACATTTGGAGCCATAATGAAGGGAAAAAGAGTTAATAACTTACTGGGCATTTCTCCGCGTTAGCATGTTAGCTCGGTGTTCCCGTGGTGAGCTGGTGGTGTCAACCGGCGTGGTGGGATGCGGCGCGGCAGAACGATTTCAGTGTGGCTGCCCCCCACCTGTGGAACTCTCTTCCTGACTGCCTGAGAGCCCCACAGTCACTGGTTGACTTTAAGAGCGGCTTGAAGACCTTTCTTTTCAACCGAGCATACTCTGCCTCCTCATGATTCTACCTTTGATCTTAGTTGATACTATAATTGATTTTACTTGTTTTATTACTTGTTTTATTGACGTTTAAATTCTGTTGCACTTTGTAGCACTTTGAGATTTTCATTAATGAAAAGTGCGTTATAAATTAAATTCATTATTATTATTATTATTATTATTATTACGATCGGCGGCTGCTGCTCCGGGCCTGAGACGTCCACAGAGTTCACCGAGCGTTTCCAGCTCATTTATCCGTATGAGGCAACCTCTGATCGGACACACGGTCTTCCAAAGCCGGCTGTCGAGGCCGGAGCTAACCAAAGCTAACCGAAAGCTGGCGGACACGCTGCCGAAAACTGGCGGAAACTACGTAAATCGGCTTCTAAATAATAATAATAATAATACTTTATTTATAAAGCCATTTAACACTAGAAGTCCCAGGGTTTTCGACCTACCCCCAGAAGTCCTGAAAGAGGGTCAAAAGACCCTTAGTCCAAACCAACCATTAGTGGGCCATTAGTGGGTCCACATTAGTGGGCCATTAACTGTCTTTTGCTATAAATATGCGTGCACACAACTCAGACACCCCCACCACACCAGACTGCACAAACTGCATTCCAATGTTTCCACCAGGTAAATAAGACTCTGCTTGCACTTCCCCCCTTAGGCCCTGTTTACACGGACACTGTGTGGGGGAAACGCAACTTTTGGGTATGTTAATTAGGTTGAAAGTTTTGCGTTGACATGGGCGAATTCTGTGGATACGACTCTCTCCCCCCCACCCCCCGTACTCATGAATTTACTGTAGTTACCATGCTGGGCCTGTAGATGGCGCTGTGATCTTTGGAACCTTCACTACTGCGCATGCGTGCCACTGCTGCCTGAGGTAAACAAACAGAGCACACGAGGCAGCCTGTTTTCCTCTCTGGCTAAAAGTTCAGCTACTACAAGTTGTTGTCAACAAGTTAACAACAAGTTAAAGCTGGAATTTGGATAAGAGTCAACAGATTTGACACCAAGTGGACCGCTTCATCTGCGCACCAGTTGCTGACTGGACCGGAACCGAGTCAACATGTCTGACTTTAGTCCGTGAGAATCAGCTGATTTACAGCAGCGCTACAAGGTAAACAATGTTCTTAATAATGTTTCCTTGTGTTTAGTTCGATCACAGAACAACCAACTGAGGTTTTATTTTTATTTTTTTCCTGCGAGGTCGAAGCTGTTCCACGAAGCGGACCGGCGGTTCGGATCTGGGTCCAGTTTCCACCAGGATGAACAACAGAGTCCAGTTCATTAAAGTTCGGTTAACGTGTTTTTAAAAGTGTTCAATTTAATTCTCAGTGTTTGTGACATGAGTTTGTGGTGTTGAATAAATAAATAAATTAAAAATCAACCTGGTGTCTTCATTTTCAACATGCAGCATGTTAGGCATGACGTAACGAGTCCAGATAGCTTCATTTAGCTCAGATAAATGTAAATATCTCCCACGCTAACATAAATACTGTTTATTATTGTTAAACTGTTAATATATAGCACATTTAGTATGTTATAGTGCAGCGTGACACGTGAAATGTCCGACTGCCTCGTTAACAGACAACTGGATCCAGGCAGCTGCTCTCTTCCAACACAGATGCAGGTAAGGTGTAGAATAATTAAATATGAGAATCAAAATATATTCCATCAGCTATAGTTCAGAAAGTGGTGCGTGTGTCCACTGTCCAGTCCACCGCCATTGTTAAAATGCCGGCTGTCTGCGCGTGCGTGCTGCGTGCATGTGTTCAAACAAAAGCTCCACGGGAGATGTTTACATTATCAACGGGGGGTCAGCGAAAAAGTTCCACCTTGAGAGCAGGGTCAGAAAAGTATCGGTGTCATCGAGGGGGGCCAGCAGCGTCGTGTAGGCCAGTGTTTTTCAACCTTTTTTTAGCCAAGGCACAGTGTTTTCATTGAAAAAAATCACGAGGCACACCACCAACCAAAATTGTAAACAAAGATAGCTCATAGAAGGGGCCGCCTCTGGACACGCCTACTGAATTGATTGACAGGTCGGGTGGGGAAAAAAAAGGTGACTGGCAGCTTCTGCCGCAGCGGTGTTCTGTGTTTATATGTTAATAAAAAGTTCTAAAAAATAAACTAAAAACAGGGAGCACTGGTCCTGCAACCCACACATCAGACAGGAAATCTGCAGAACCTCGCGCAGCCACGTTGGACCAGAGTTTAATTCGCTCGTGACAAATTCATTCATTTCCTCATCATTTCAGTCATGGAGTCAGCGGAGGAGGAAGCGATCACTTGACTTTTGGCAAAAAAACTAAAGAAAAGGACAGATCAAAGATGAAGAAGGGGAATTTAATACATTTGTGTCGCATACAAAACAGTCCGGAGCCGGGCAGTTTATTGTGCGACAATGCACTTGCGTTCGCGGTCGTAAAAATTTAGCTTTGCGCGTACATGCCCTGCGGGGATACGCGCGTGCCTCTGCGTACGAACGCGTAGAGCGGCGTACGGCCGAACGCAGATAGTTAATTCGTTTCCCAAAAATTTTTTTTAGACCAGTTAAGTGAAATTGGATAATTTCCACGGCACACCTGACGATCACTCGCGGCACACTTGTGTGCCACGGAACAGTGGTTGAAAAACACTGGTGTAGGCGATAAGCAAAGTCGCAAAGAGAAAGTAGCGGTTACACTCAAAATACGCGCCGTGTAAACTGGCCTTTAGTCAGAAGAGAGGCCCTGACCTGAATTCACACATAACAGACCCTGAAGTTATCTCACAGTTGAACATTTTGGGACATCCACTGAACGGAAAGCTTTGTCTGCTCCAGAACAATTTTATGCATAAAATTGTCTTATTCTGCTGTGCTGACTATCCTGTAACTTTGATGTTCTGTCAAATAAATTATTTTGCTTACAAGTACTGTCTCTCTCCTTGTCCTTGGCACATGTATATACGGTGCGTGCCGGCACATGCAGGTGGCCCATTGCTGTGTTCTAAAACATGCTTGACCTATTGTTGTCCATCACCTGATGGACAGACACAGGTCATATGACATGAAGTCAACTGACGGACCGACATAGGTCACACGACATGAGGTCAACTGACGGACCAACACAGGTCACATGACATGAGGTCAACTGACGTACCGACAAAGGTCACATGACCTGAGGTCAAGTGACAGACCAACACAGGTCACACGACATGAAGTCAACTGACAGACTGACACAGGTCACATGACATGAGATCAAGTGACGGACCGACACAGGTCACATGACCTGAGGTCAAGTGACGGACCAACACAGGTCACATGACCTGAGGTCAACTGACGGACTGACATTGGTCACACGACATGAGGTCAACTGACGGACCGACATAGGTCACACAACATGAAGTCAACTGATGGAACGACACTGGTCACTCGACATGAGTTCAACTGACGGACCGACACAGATCACACGGCATGAGGTCAACTGACGTACCGACACAGGTCACACGGCATGAGGTCAACTGACGTACCGACACAGGTCACATGACCTGAGGTCAACTGACGGACCGACATAGGTCACATGACCTGAGGTCAACTGACTGACCGACACAGGTCACATGACCTGAGGTCAACTGACGGACCGACATAGGTCACACGACATGAAGTCAACTGATGGACCGACACTGGTCACTCGACATGAGGTCAACTGACGGACCGACACAGGTCACACGGCATGAGGTCAACTGACGTACCGACACAGGTCACATGACCTGAGGTCAACTGACGGACCGACACAGGTCACATGACCTGAGGTCAACTGACTGACCGACACAGGTCACATGACCTGAGGTCAAGTGACGGACTGACACAGGTCACATGACCTAAGGTGAACTGACGGACCAACACAGGTCACATGACCTGAGGTCAAGTGACGGACCAACATAGATTCAAGATTCAAGAGCTTTTATTAACATTGCACCAATTTTCACCGATACATGAAGTCCTCAGGTCACATGACCTGAGGTAATGAACCAACTGATACATGAAGTCAACTGACGGACCAACATAGGTCACTCACATGACATGAGGTCAACTGAGGGACCGACACAGGTCATATGACCTGAGGTCAAGTGACGGACCAACACAGGTCACATGACCTGAGGTCAACTGATGGACCGACATAGGTCACATGACCTGAGGTCAACTGACTGACCGACACAGGTCACATGACCTGAGGTCAACTGATGGACCGACATAGGTCACACGACATGAAGTCAACTGATGGACCGACACTGGTCACACGGCATGAGGTCAACTGACGGACCAACACAGGTCACACAACATCAGGTCAACTGAGGGGCCGACACAGGTCACATGACCTGAAGTCAACTGACGGACCGACACAGGTCACATGACCTAAGGTCAACTGACGGACCGACACAGGTCACACGGCATGAGGTCAACTGACGTACCAACACAGGTCACATGACCTGAGGTCAACTGACACAACGACACAGGTCACATGACATGAAGTCAACTGATGGACCGACACAGGTCACACGGCATGAGGTCAACTGACGTACCAACACAGGTCACATGACCTGAGGTCAACTGACACAACGACACAGGTCACATGACATGAAGTCAACTGACGGACCGACACAGGTCACATGACCTGAGGTCAACTGACGGACCGACACAGGTCACAGGACCTGAGGTCAAGTGACGGACCAACACAGGTCTTATGACCTGAGGTCAACTGACAAAACGACACAGGTCACACGACATGAAGTCAACTGACGGACCGACACAGGTCACATGACCTGAGGTAAACTGACGGACCGACATAGGTCACATGACCTGAGGTCAAGTGACGGACCAACATATGTAGCCCACTGAAAGGGACCGGGGGATTTAGAAGCCAAGTTCACTTGCGCAAAAAAGCGCAGCCTTAGTCAAATTAGTGTGCCCCCTCCTGTGGTGCGCCAGTAATGGCCTTATTTACAAAACAAAAGCGCCTGTTAACAGCTCATTATAGGATGTTAGCTAAAATCCTTCGGGTCACTCGACCCGTCTCTGGGTTCCAAAGGTAGAAATGTTGAATGACCCTTCTCTGGGACTTCTAGTGTTAAAACAACCACAGCTGCAGCCTGCAACAAAGTGCTGTACACATGAAATAAAGAACATTTCAACACATAAATAAGATTTTTCAATTTTTTATTTTTTATTTTTATTAATAAGATGCGTTCGTAACACCGAATCGCCGTAAGTCGAGGACTACCTCTATTTCATATAGTTTTGAAGTGTGGTTCTGTGAAAAATATATAAGCAAAGCAATATCTTACCTGTTGTAGCTCTTAAAAAAACGCAGTTTGAGAGAAACCGTTTACTTTTGACACAATGAAGAACAAAGTAAAAGCTTAACACAGCTTTGTCTTTAAAAAATAAGTTTCTCATGTCTGTCTGCACCTGGTTCAACTCTCAAACCAGAGCTTGATAAAAACAAATAAGTTCTTCAAATCCTTGTGAAACTTGGAGCTTTTTGTAACCTATTATAGCATAATATTTGCTTCAATTTTAGCTCTTAGCTTCTGTTTTGATCATTTTTGACATTTCGCCTTTGTTTGCTAATATTAGCTTTATGCTCTGATTGTTTTAATGACATTTTAACAAATTTCAGCAGTTATGCAGTCCTCCGCATTCATACTGTGTTTTTAAACAGAAGCATGTATATGAAAAAAAAAAAAAAAGTCTCCAAACCGAATATTCAAAGATATATCTTCAACAGGTAAGGTATTAATGTGTTCATAACCTCTCCACAGAACCCCACCTTAGCATGTTTGAGTTATCACTTTAATGACACACAGATAACTCACTGGAGATGATTAACTAAAAACAGAACTAAAATCTCATTTTTCTTTAGATAACCAAACATGGAACTTCCAGTCATTCCAGACACCAAACATGTTAATGTTTGTTGCATGAATCGTGACCAAATTGTGTTTTAATGCTGTTTTTTCTGACTTATACTGTTTATTGTTGTTATTTTAACAAATATCTGATGATCAATTTAATAATCTATGGAAGAACCAAATTGGTCAGTAGCTCATTTAACACATTCAATCAAACAAGTTACAATAAATAACTACAATAATAATTAGCCAAATACACTATATTGTATGTGCCAATCTTTTTTTTCTCACAAACAGATTAAAAAGATACTTGTTTCTTTATGTTAATATTAGGAATACATAAATTAAATTATGGCTTAACAATGTACTGGTGTATCTTATTTATGGCTTCTTAACTATGATTTTATATTTACACTTTTGTCATACTGTCAAACTACACAAAAGTGAAAAATAATATTTATCTAAATATAGCTGTACTTCTTTATTTTACAGATAGAAAGGTTTAAGTAAATGCTGCTGCAGAAGAAATGAAAAAAGAATAAATAAATTATGGGTAAGTTTAATGTATACACCGACATATTGACCAGATTTTTTTTGTGTTTCCATAGAACATTTATAGAGCTATCAACAACTCTTGTTTTTCTTATTTATCTAAAAATCAAATTATTAATCTTTTTCTCCTTTCTGTATTTAGATGATAAACCTGAGCAGTCACCTCAGAACTGGACTGAGTCTGAAGTAAGTGCCTGGCTTAAATCCATTGGCGTAAAGGAGCAATACATAAAAAAGCTCCATGAAGAGGAAGTGGATGGACAAACCCTTCTTGCACTCAATGAAGACTTTTTAAAATCTGAGATTTGCATGAAATCAGGACCTGCCCATTTGATTATACAAAAGAGAGATGCTCTTCTTAACTCTCTACAAAAATGTCAGGGGAACAAAAAGCCCCCTGGTGCCACTGCCAACAAATGTGAGTCTGAGCCAAAGAACAAGCAGAGATCAGCTCAAGGTTCCTCTACAGCAGGTGACAGTCCTCAGCTTCCTGTGAAAGACCGAAATGTGTCTGAGGAGAAACTAACTCCTCCAGAACAAAGCACGTCGTCTTCAAAGGACGACTGCAAACCACGACCATTTGATGAAGAAGGAATTGATTTTGTTTATGTCAAACACAGAGTGCTTCAGCCTGAATCGGGTGCCTTCAATCTGATGTCTCCTTGTCATGAATACAAGTCATTTGCTTTAGCTGCTACACTGGACCGAACAAGACTCCAAGCAAAGTTTGCTAAGGAGGTTCTTAAATTTGCATCAGGCTGTATGAACATCAGATCAAATGGCACTATACACTTTGGCGTGATGGACAGCAAGGAGGATGCAGGATATGTGCACGGTGAGATAATTGGCATTCCTGTAAAAGAAAAGGACATGTATGTAGATGCTTTGGACTACATTGAAAGAAGCTTCTCCACTGACAAAGAACATGTACGCCAGTGTGTGCGACCACCAACTTTCATCGAAGTTATGGAACAAGGTAACAAAGAGCAAAGTACAGAAAAGAGGTATGTGGTGGAGGTGGACATCGTGCCTTCACTAAGCATTGTCAGGAGTAAGGTGTATGTTGTCAAGCTGCCAAATTTCAAAGAGTCATCTAACAAAGTGGAATTTGAGAAAGAACTGATTCTACGAAGAGTAGGCTCCAAAACGGAGCCTGTAAGTGACAAAGACATGAGTGATTTTTACCAGCGGGTCAAAGATCGTGATGCTCAAAGAGAGGAAGCAGAGAAAAATATGTTCCTCTATGCTCCAGAGATGTGCCAAGACCTTGGACGAAAGCTCTCAATGCTACTGACCAGTGGGAAGAAGTTCATTGAAAAAGAAAAATGGTTCATACTGGTCACAAACAAATTCAAACCGAATGACCTCTGTAACATTGACTGGCTACTTAACATGAATGTGTTCTGCGTGTTTGATTTTGACCCAGACTCAAAGAAATCAGGTCTTTGCAGTGTGTACCTCCAGCACCATGTTGCAAATGTGCATTTTCTGCAAAGCTACAGGATACCTGCTGGCATGAGTGTCAAAGATTTCACGAATCATCTGCATCTGTTTGAGCAGACTAGTTGGATCTTTTGCAATGGATGCACTGATTTCAAAGGAAATGAAACTCAGGTTGATGAAATGACCTGGATTAAATCAAAAATGACATTTCTGCGTGAGTCTGTGTCCCTGATTTGCAAACAAATTTTACCAAAAGGGACATTTCAGGTAATTTTTCTCCTTACGTCACCTGTGGAAAAACCACTCCTGCACACCTTTTATGAGTTTTTCACAGACATGGAGGGTCATGAGGACATCATCTGCATCTGTGAATCTGAGAAAAACTACCAGAAATGGCAAAGCTTTGCAGAGGGTTCATGTGGAAAGGAAGTTGTTGACACTTCAAGTGTTGTTGGAATGAAAATGAGTCACATCAATGCCACCCTGCAGTATGTACAACCTGTCAAAGCATGTGTCCAAAAACATCTCCCAGTTTTTGTGAAAGGGACGTGTCTGCTTGAAACAAATATAGAAGAACAAATGTATTCCCTGGAAATTCTGACAGTCAACCACTGTGATGAAACAAGCAAAGACTTCATCAATAAAGAACAGGCAAACATTGAAGAACAGTTCTACCGAGGTGGGAGAGTGACCTGGTTGAACATCTGGCTTGCTGAGCATAAGTATGTTGGAGAGCTTATTAAAAGAGAGGCCTATCATGAAACATCCAAACTTCTCAATGATGCGTTGAAAAATAATGTGGATCAGACTCCGGTGAACTGTATAAACATCTATCATCATCCTGGAAGTGGAGGAAGCACGGTGGCAAGACAAGTGCTGTGGAACAACAGGAAACATATAAGATGTGCAGTGGTAAAACCTTCATATTCAATTTCTGTTGTTGCACAGCATACAGTGGAGCTAAGAGAATATGAAGAAAAAGATCCCCAGAAGTGCCTTCCAGTGCTGCTGTTCATTGAAGACATGGACAAAGAGTATCTACATGATCTCAGGAATGAACTAGAAGAAGCCGTAAACATCAAACGAATCCAGTATGGAACTCTTTGTTTCATTTTGTTGAGCTGCAGACGTTCCCATGATCCAGAGAAAAAATGTAAGGAGTCTCCACTGCAGAATGTGTCTGTCACTCACAAACTATCTGCTCAAGAGAAGAGAAAGTTTGCTGGAAAACGCCAAGCTCTTGAGAAACAATATACACATGAGCACATACTGACCTTTGTTGTGATGAGTGAAGGATTCTCTGAAGATTACATGCACAGCTTTGTGGAACACGTGCTTGAAGACATTGAACGTCATTCAGTTGTCACTCGCCTCGTTCTCTATGTCGCATTACTAAACACATATGTTCAAAACTCTTTCATCTCTCGGTCCCATTGTGAAGCCTTGCTTGCCTTAACCATTCGCTTTGAAAGGTTCCGCCACCACGAGTTTGAAAGGTCACTCAGTAAGCAGGCTAAACTTGTCCTTTTGCACCTCAGAGATGAAAATACACACATTGAATCAATTAGAATCATACATCCACTTGTTGCAAAAGAAATACTTCAACAACTTCTGGGGAGCAACCAGACCCAAAGCAGTCTGGCAATGAGTTTGCTCTGTGAAGAGGTTCTCTTTGAGCACCGATTTGGAAGGGATGAGTATTTGTCATTTTTAAGGCACCTCTTCTTAAGGCGATCCAGAATAAGTAAGGGAGATGAGTATGACAGTTTCTTCTCTCCTCTCATTGAGTACGTGTGTGAAATCGAGAAAAGCCCTAACAAAGCAATTGAATTACTCGAGGAAGCTTTCCAGCGTTTCCATCAAGATCCTTTCTTTGCTCAACAACTTGCTCGTCTTCATTACACCTATGAAAAGTTTGAAGAAGCAAAACACTGGGCTGAGACGGCTGCTAAACAGTTGCCCAATAACTCATATATACTCGACACAAAAGGACAAGTTTACAGAAAATGGTTCCTAGCAAAATGCAAAACAATAGAGAATAGCAACATATCAAAGACGGCCCAAAGTACAGCAGATGCTGTGGAGACTGCCCTGAAAGCTATAGAGTGTTTTCAGGAATGTGAGAGGGCAACTGAGGCTGACATGGAAGATGTTAACAGTTCAGGGTTTTTCAATGAAGTCGAGGTTGGATGCAATCTGCTCAAACTGATCTCCTCGCTCCAAGTCTTTTCAAACGGAGCCAATGGCCACTCCGATTGTATGAAGTACCTGTTAACAGATTACATTCCAGAAGAACTTGAAAGTGCCTGGGAACCATTTCATTCCCGTTTGAAAAAACTTCACAAGACGATGCAAGATGCCTTGGAATGGATCTCTGAGGACCTCAGTTACTTTCAAACAGATGTTGGAATTGAAGAAGAGACCCCTGAAAGTCCTGAAGAAAAGATAAGCCATCCTCTCACATGGTTGGCGAAAAAATCTTCTGAGTATGGGAAGTACTTTAGTGAAGCAGATTCTGTTGTACTTCTGCAACAAGGCCAGTCAATCCCAGCCAAGCTAACACCTTTCCAAAAACGCATGATTATCTATCATCTTGGAGGAGGGAACATCATATCCATCCTATCCAAATTAGCTGATCAAAGAGATGGAGTAAGACGTCTGGAGAACATCCTTACTCTCTATCCCAGCAACCCTTTACAGGCCAAATTTGGCCAAAGGGATATTGTCAATTACATAGCAGCACACATTTCTCTCAACTGCTTATCCCCACAAGCTCAAAATGTAGCTTCTTTGAAAGATCTACAGGTTCTTTGCCGTCAGTTTCCATCTGATAAAAGGAAATGTTTACCAAGTGCTTTGTTTTTGCTTACTTTGCTATTCTGGCCAGAAGATCACGACACAGACCACGAGAAGGAAAGCAAATATGAAATAGTCCAATCAGCAGTTGAGCATCTTGATAAAGGCTACTTTACCAAGCTGAAAGACATTCCTCAACGGAGAAGAAGGCTTTACACCCATTTTTTCCTGGGAAATGGAAATGGGTTGGATAAATTTGTCCACAAGAGACAGTTTGACAAAATCACAAAAGGATCCTCGGTCTCTGAGAAACGCTTGAAGTGGTTGAGTGGCGAGGCATGGAAAAGTCCAGAGATAGCCAAGATGTTGAAGCGTGTTTCTGGGTGGACTGAGGATAGAGTGGTGTACCTTGAAGGCCCACAGAAAAAGAAGTTTAATATTCGGCCCATTTTTGTGCCTTCGGTGCCCCACAGTAATGAAAACATCACCTTCTACTTGGGGTTCACCTTCAGAGGTCCGGTTGCCTGCAACATCCTTGTGAAAAAGTAGATTGTCTTTAGACATGGCTGTGTGTAAACTTAATCAAACTTGGTTTAATTCCCAATTTGATATGAATAACGTCTTAAAGCAGTCTAAGCTCTTATGTTGAGTATTTTTAACTAATGTTTGTTATATACTATTAGAAATGTTGATGCACTGGATTTTAACCTTGAAGATAATTCAGTAGATTTTTCAGAAATAGATCCTGTCTAACTCTGATGTTAGGAAACGCCTTGTAACTGCGACTTTCCTTCCCTCCATTGTCTACGTTGACATTATTTACATGAACACTCCTACAAGCACCCTGCAGATGCTGGATGCTGTCTATCATGAAAATCACCTGGAGACAGTAATACACACATTCATTACATCTAGGCTTGCTTATTGTAATTCACTCCTGTTTGGTATCAGTCAGACCACCATTGCATGACTACTTTGTACAACTGGTCCAGAATGCGGCAGCCCGATTTTTAACCGGTACAGGCAAAAGAGAGGTAGTCCCCGACTTACGAGCGAGTTCCGTCCCTAGGGGGCGCTCGTATGTCAAAGATTCGTAAGTAGGATCACCCAAAAACAATTTTTTTTTTTTTAGAAATGAATACATGTACAGTACTGTACAGTCACCAAGCACTTAGCCTATCCTAACAGTTTTTAAAGATGAAGGAGTGAGTTTAATTTTCTCCCTTTCACATAAAGGGAGCTAGCTCCCTTTATGTGAAAGGGAGCCTGCATGGAGGAGGGAGACAATTCAACTGACTCCTTCATCTTTAAAAACTGTGTTAAAGGGGACCACAGATAGGTTTTTAAATTTTTATGGTATGTCTTTGGGGTATCCAGACAGTGTTCATTCAATTTAATACACAAAATAATTCTTAGATAATCAATTATACCCTTTTTAATTCTGCCATTTTTAACTTTCGTTTTGAACGACCGGTTTATGATAATGAGATCTCGTGGCACGCCCTTCAAAGATCTGCTTACATTAACTCCGCCCTCCAAAGGCAGACGAGGATGTCTGAACTCACGCTGAGCTGTAACTGGACCGCGCAACGTATTTATTGTGTGGGACAGATCAGACGTGTACAAGTTGTCGTGTCATTTTTAATTTTTCCTCTGTAATAAATGTCCAACTCCCTCCCTGACGTCTCCCTCCCTCTCCCTGTGCGCGCGAGCTGGAGAGAGCGGATGTCACTCGCGGACACACACACATACACACACACTCACAGCGGGGCTGTCTTGTTATCTGTGTCCCTCGCTCAGCCGCGCGCCGGGCCCGGCACACACACATACACACACACGGGTTTGTCAATGAGGTTTAGCGGTACGTAGTCTGTCCTGCTAATGACACATAAACCAACACACACACACACACACACAGCAACATGCTGCATCGCTGTTCATTCAAGCCTCCCATCTGAAAACTATCAATTTTAAATCTGCTTAGTGCGCGCTCCATTATCTGGGCCAGGAGGGTTAGAGAATCTTTGCAACGCTCACGTTAGCTAGCTAGACTCTGTGACATTTTTAGCCATTGTGCTAACATGAAATCAGGAAAAACAACCGTCAAGTCTTTTATACTGAAGTGGGTGGAGCCGCATCAGGGGTTGCTAGGTGAGGGGTTGTGGACTCAGGTTGGGGTGGGTTGTCCTCTCGCTTGTGACTTCACATGCGAGAGTATTTTAAAACAAAACCTATCTTATAATAATAATAATAAATGTCATTTTTGTCATCTGTGTATGTTTCCCATACAAGACGAAATTTGTCTCTGCATTTAACCCAACCACCACCAGGTGGTGCAGTGAGCAGCTATAGAAAGCGCCCGGGGAGCTGGGGAAATAGATGTGCACTCATAGACACCCCAAGGTGTGGCAGTGGCCGGGGTTCGAACCTGGGTCCTTCGGGTCCCAAGTCCGGTTCCCCTGCCACTACACCATCACAGTAAAATAAATATACTTAAAGTAAATAAACCACTGGGTGCATTTTGTTGGCACTAGGACTGTTTTTTTATGAAGTACCTACCCAAAGTTGAGTAAAAAACCCATTAAAAAGTGAATTTTGAATATGTGGTCCCCTTTAAGATAGGCTAAGTGCTTGGTGACTCTACAGTACTGTACATTTATCTATTTATTAAAAATATACTCTACAGTATATATATATATATATATA
>JBBPBX010002219.1:0-13660 GCA_038048925.1 Garcialebias charrua | reverse complement strand
GAGACTTTTACTCTGAAGTCCCCGTGGATGGTCTGTGGATTGTGAGTTGTGCAAACACGTAACGTAGATAATTTACCAGCCTGTCATCTAAAATACAAGCTTTCTGATTCTGTTTGCTTTCTTTTCACATTCAAATCTTTAAAATTAAAAACTGGGATTTTATTTTCTTATTTTTTCTGTTCCCATCAGGACATGAATGAACCAGCAAGTTTCATTCAGGGCTCAATGGAGGGCTGTCCTGACAGTGAGCTAGAGAGACCACCATACACACCCAGTGAGTGTATACCGTATTTGTCAAACTTTATTAAACTCATTCACAATAACTCTCAATAGTGTTTAGTTGTATCACATAAAATCGGTTCGAGGTCAGTAAGCACAACCAGAATTAATACGTAAGATGCACTGTCGATTTTTGAGCAAATTAAAGGATTTTAAGTGCGCCTTATAGTCCGAAAAATACGGTAGGTTAAGTGTTGCTCTTTTCTGTCACTGAAATAGCACATACAACTATACATACATGCCACAGCATAGAATTTGTTTAAGGAGTAGGTCTACTTTAATTTATGGAATAGGTATTTGGAATGGTTTAGAAAATGATATCAAAGCTGCAAAATCAATGTCTTTGTTTAAGAAAATGATTAAGATTAGATTTCTGGAAAAAAAATTGGTTGGTATCAAAAATTTGTGTATGTTAAAGTATGATGAGTAATTTATTGTGTAATTTTTTTTGTGGATTACTTTTGTTTGAATTGATTGTTTGAATTAATTTTGTTAAAGACGGGGCAGACATAATAAGATTTTATCTTCTGCTTCCTTTCATTTCATTTATTGTTTTTTTTTTTACGTGGTGTTGTAAATAGTTTTTGTGTGTGTTCTTTTAACTTTGAAATTAATACATTTAATAAAATAATAAAAAAATACATGTCAAACTTAATTAGTGGTGCAGGGCGTTCATTTACAGCGTGTCTGAATGTCACAAACAGGAGTGGTTGGAGGTCAGCTGAACTCGGGAACGATTTGTATGTCGGCTCTGCAGAAGCTGTCCACTCATTACAACCTGCACAATCTTTACGGACTGACTGAAGCCTCCGCGACGCACAGGTCAGATCAGTGCAGTCACTTGTACTGTCACTTGTTTGTTTTAGGGTATGAGATGAACCCTTTTTTATTTCAATATATTTTCTAAAAGTAGCTCATTGATGTTTAACACAAGCAGGAAAAAAAATCAAGAGGCAGCAACTAGAAGGAATGTTTGAGAAATGTTTGTAAAAAATGCACAAGTAAATGTTTGTTGTTCTCTTTACAGTGCATTTATCTTGTTTAGTCTGTTGTCCCCTCAGTGCTCTCAAGACGGTTCGTGGGAAGAGACCTTTTGTTTTGTCTCGCTCTTCCTTTCCCGGCATCGGCCGTTTCTCTGCGGTGTGGACCGGAGACGTCCGGAGCGACTGGGAGCAGCTTCGCTTCTCCATCCCCGGTGAGTTCATGTAAAGTGGAAAATTCAGCTCTCTTTAGAACATCAAAGTTCATGCTCAGTAATCCAGGTTTAAAAAAAATACAACAAAGTTACATCAGGTCATCTGGACGGTTTCTTTTTTTGTTGAGACATTTTGTTCTTCATCCAAAGGACTTCACCAGATGACCTGATTTAATTTTGTTGGATTTTTTAAACCTGGATTATTGAGCATGAATTTGATATTTTGAACTACCGTACTTTGGCTATGGCTGCCTCAGAGGAGTTGACGGGGGAGAGGGCGGACTCCAGAAACCATCTCATCACCATTAAACTGGTTGGTCCACTATGTGATTGTGCTGCTCATGGGACTCAGTTTGTTGTGGCTCCTCAGGCTGATGAAGTCCTTTGGGTGAAGGATGAAACGTCTCAACAACAAAATAAACCATCCAGATGACCTGACTTAACTTTGTTGGGCTCTCTTCAGAACATTTTCATAGAAAAACTGATTGTGCAACATTGTTTTTTAATTTTTGTTTATGAATGAGGATTTTCCTAAGAGTCGAAGTTTCCTGCTGCTTTTGAAGCCCCGTACATACAGTCTGAGAGTGGAGAGAGTTTTTCTGTGAAGTTTTCTGTCGATCCCCCGTAGCGGTGCTGCAGTTCGGCCTTTTTGGGGTGCCTCTGGTGGGAGCCGACATCTGTGGCTTTGGAGGCGACACCACCGAGGAGCTGTGTGTGCGATGGATGCAGCTCGGAGCCTTTTACCCGTTCATGAGAAACCACAACGACAAGCCCAACGCTGTGAGACACACACACACACGTTTTTAAATTAAATACTTTACATCTGTGTTAAAATGCAGAAGTTTCACTGAGTTTGTTCAGACGCCAACACCTGTACGGTAGTTTTTATGATGAAGTGGGGCTCTGGCCTCCTGGAGCAAAGCATCTGCTCCATGATTTAGGTGGAGCAGTAACTGTTTTCTCTCTCTCCGTCCATGTGTTTTCTCTTGTCCCGTCCATCAGCCTCAGGAACCGTTCGTGTTTGGGCAGAAGGCCCAGGCGGCCATGCGGAGCGCATTAAACCTTCGCTACTCTCTTCTCCCGTTCCTCTACACACTCTTCCATCATGCACACGCTTCTGCGGACACCGTCGCCAGGCCTCTTTTTGTAGAGTATGCGTTGTCTTTTCTTATTCATTGTTATTCTTTAGTCCATAAACAAACTTTAGCAGCTTCTTTTTAACCCTTTTCTTGCATCTATATTAATATAACTTGTAGATTTGCCACTGATCGTAGCTGCCAGCACATAGACCAACAGTTCCTGTGGGGGGGTTCACTTCTCTTCAGTCCAGTTTTAGTCAAAGGGGCAGTCGAGGTGAAGGCGTATCTGCCAGCTGGTGCTTGGTACAGCCTGCACAACGTGAGTCCACGTGACGGTCTCAACTAACAACCATCATGTTTGGGGACATAAATATTCACTTGAATATATTTTGCCGTGTCAAGGGTCAGCGTGTCTACAGCAAGGGCCAGCACTTCCTCCTGCCTGCACCTCTGGAAACCATCAACGTTCACGTGAGGGAGGGACACATCATCCCCCGGCAGGTGGGTGTCTGCTTAGAGAACCGGTGGGTTATTTTTCCCTCGGTTTGACTGAAGTAAGTACCGGGTAAGTAAGTAAATTTTATTTATATAGCACTTATCATAGATACAATCACAAAGTGCTGAACAAAATACAAAATAAAAGATTAAAATAGACAAAAGAAATACGGTAATAACAGCGGATTAATCAAAAACAATAAAAACAGCTGATAAAAACAAGAACAGCTGATAAAAACACTAAATAAAAACATTTAACTAAAAGCTTGTCTGAATAAGTCAATGGCTATCATGGAATTTGTGGAACACATAACTCCTGCTACTGACCAAAAGCAAAATTGTCTAAGTGTTTTTGTTGATTTAAAGAAAGCTTTCGATACTATTGATCATAATATTCTCATTGACAAATTGAGTAAATACGTTATCAGAGGACCAAGATTGCAGTGGTATCCAGTTATTTGAAAAATAGAAAACAATTTGTGCAGATAAATGATGTAAGATCCGACCTTTGCAATATTACATGTGGAGTCCCTCAGGGTTCTGTACTTGGCCCAAAACTGTTTATTCTATATGTAAATATATCTCCTGCCATCAGGGAGGAGACTGAGGAGTCTCCAGGCTCGAACCAGCAGACTGAGAGACAGCTCTGTTCATCAGGCAGTCAGAATGCTAAACACTCTGCCTGCTCTGCCTCCCCTCCCATTTGAACTGCCTTAACACTAAAACTTTCTCACATATTATCACTCAACACAAAGTTTTTAACACTAGACTCTGTGTCACCAAACGGGTTTTCACTAAACTCTCGGTCATGTGCTCATACAGTTTGCACTACTTCTCATACTTGCACTAATGTCTGTATTACATCACTGCCTATAATCATAATACTGTTTACATTCTCTGTTTACATTTATTAATACTGTTTACTTTTATTACTACTGCTTACATGTAATTACTACTGTTTACATTTATTTACACTACTCTAATATCTACACCACTGCTGGTACATATACAGTGTGCTCTGAACGGTCTTATTTAGGGATGCCCAATGTGCCTTACTGCATATGCCACTTTTTGCCTCTACAACAACATCAACTACTACCTCATACATATACTGTGTACATTGACTCATACGCTGCTTTGCCACTTTGCAAATGTCAATGCTAGAAACCTTTAGTTTATTTTAGTTATACTTTTTATACTCTTTTTTTTATACCACTATGCAAAAAAACTCAGGACAGTGTTAGTTTTACTATTTTATGCTTATGTCTATTATTATATGTTTCAGTGTTTCAATGTTTAGATGTTTACTGTTGCACCGAGGGACTGAGAGAAACGCAATTTCGGTCCTGTGTATGTCCTGCACTGTACATATTGCAGATCTGACAATAAAGTTGACTTTGACCTTTGACTTTGACTAAATGACTTGGTAAAAGTGTCAGGACTCCTAATGTGTATATTATTTGCTGATGATACCACATTTTTTGTTTGGTAAAGATATTGAACAGATGTTTGAGTTGATGATGACAGAATTTGTTAAAATACTAAATTGGTTTAAACTAAATAAATTATCGTTGAATTTAGATAAAACCCAGTATATGATATTCAGTAAAAAAAAAGGAAACTGTTTATGTTCCATTTACGATTGATGATGCTGAAATCTGTCGTGTTAATGAAGTGAATTTTTTGGGCGTTATTATTGATGATAAATTGACGTGGAAGAATTGCATACATTCTGTTAGGACAAAGATGGCTAAATCCATTGCAGTATTGTACAGAGTCAGAGACTTGTTGAATGACAGAGCTCTGTATTTGTTGTATAATACAATTATTGTTCCACATTTGATTTACTGCATTGTTGTCTGGGGGAAAGCTTGTAAAACATTTACAGAGCCTATTTTTTGTTACAAAAAAGAGCTGTTAGAATAATCACAGGAAAACATTATTGTCACCCTTCTAACACCTTATTTGATCAATTGAAATTATTGAAGTTCCAGGACTTGGTGGATTATAATATTTTATTAGTTATGTATAGAGCTCATAAAAATCAACTGCCTGTAAATATCCAAATGCGTTTTGTTAAACGGCGAAGCTGTTATAATCAGAGTCAGAGTCAGAGAATCTTTATTGTCATTGCACCACATGTGGTACATTTGATGAAACGAGATTATGTACACAGGGTCCCAGTTACATCCAACAACAAAATGTAAGAGAAAAACAGTAATAACATCTAGGATATGAACTAAGAAAAACATCAACTAGAAATACACTAAGCACTAATGTAATAGAAAAACATCATTACAAACAGCAGCACGAACATGAGTCTGTATGAGCAGATGGTCACAGATGAACACAGCAACAAGAAAACAGATCAGCATCAGCATGATGTGATATTTTGCAGTGATTATTCTTATTATTTATTTATTCATGAGTCTAACAGCCTCAGGGTAGAAGCTGTTCCTCAGTCTAGTGGTTCTACATTTGATGCTCCTCAACCTCCGTCCTGAGGGGAGTGGGGCAAAGAGTGAGTGTGCTGGGTGAGTGGGGTCCTTCATGATGCAGGTGGCCCTCTTCCTGCATCTGGAGGTGTAGATGTCTGTGATAGTGGGGAGACTGACTCCAACAGACTTCTGTGCAGCCTTCAATCTTAAGGGATAATCTTAAGGGAATATAAATATTTATTAAACCACAATATATAACCAGTTTAAAGGGTCGGTCAACCTCAATTCAAGGAATTGGCTCATGGAATGTCTTGGAGACTGAAGTAAAAAATGTAGCAATAATGATTACATTTAAGAAAATGATTAAAAATGGACTATTGCAAAGATATAAATGAAATACTGCTATGTATGTTGCTTTGTAGTTCGATATTTTTGGTGAATTATTTCTTGTTTTTTAATTAATTAAAGTTGATTGTTGTTTGATTTGATGGATTGTAAGAGGGGGCAGTTAAATAAGATTTTTTCTTCTTACTGCCACCCTTCATTTTATTTATGTGTTGTATATTTATTTGTTGTATAATGTTGTATTGTTTTTTATTATAAAATGAATGAACAAACTAAACTAAACTTACAAGAGAGACCTGTTTTAAACAAAGAACACATGAGGTACAAACAACAATAGACAGTCATGTAAAAATCATAAAATGAAAAGTAAATAGAAGAAATGAAATTAAAACCAAACCAAATCAGCTACATTATTAAGCGGTGCGAAATCTGCGTTGGTTTACTTATCACTGGTTTAAAATCCATTAGAGAGGTCAGAGTCAAGAGCTTCAGATCTTTTTGCAAAGTGTTCCAGCACACGGGGGTAACACCAGGTACTAACAGCTGTTGCCACTCACAAATATCTAATACTGGATCATTTTCAGGCAGCACGGTGGATCAGTTGGTAGAGCTGTTGCCTCTCAGCGAGCAGGTTACCCTGGTTCAAATCACAGCCTGGGGTCTTTCTGGGTGGAGTTTGCATGTTCTCTCTGCACATGTGTAGGTTTCCTCCAGGTTTCCTCCCACAGACCAAAAACATGCATGTTAGACTGATTGGTAGCTCTAAATTGTCTCTAGGTGAGAGATGGAGAGTGGATTTGTCTCATTTGTCTCTATGTGTCCCTGTGACAGACTGAAAACCTGTCCAGTGTGTCCCCCACCTCTCACACAGTGATAGCTGAATATGGGCACCAGTGACACCCCCCACCCATGACCTAAACTGGAAGAAGCTGGTAAAATGGAGGATGGATGGAACATTTTCCTCAATAAATAAATGACTGTATAAGATTGTTGTCCATTTTGTAGGATCTTGCAATCCATGCACAAGCAGAAAAAAAAAGAAAAAACTACTTCCTTTCTATACGTACTCCTACCGACTAAAACATCTTACAACAAAAGCATTACTGGTAATTTTAAATGTCATTTCCTGTTCAGTTCTATATTCATCTAGAAAACTAAAAACATTTGCTCTTTATGTCGCTCAACAACAAGGGACATGGGCATACCTCTTGTCATAATTATTATTAACAACATTTTCTCCTTTTGTCTTCAGTACATTGTTTTTTGGTTATATTTTTACTTGTAGTCAAAAGTAGACGAGAAAAAGAGACTTCTAGTGATCTCCTAACCACTATGTGTTTTCTAAAACACTATTTTCAAGGATATAGACGGTCCTCGATGTACAGCTGATCACAACCCCAGCCAGCAAATTGTTTTGGTACAAAAACAGCCTCAGTCATCACAAACGTGAGTCTAGGCAACTTCACTTGTGAATATGGAGCAATATAAAGGATCTCTGCAGTAGCTGAGTTATTATCTGACATTTCTGGGCTGTTTCCCTTGAGATAAAGCTCCTTCAAGGTAAACAGATATCCTCACAGAGTTCACAGCAGTGCACTGCCAAGGTTGGGAGCTGGAGATAAGAGCAGTGAGCCAGTCTATTGTTTTTCTCTTGATGCAAAGCGAAGGGAAATTGGAAATTTCCATCAGCCTGTGCATGTTGTGAGCTTGATAACTTGCAAAATAAGTAAGGTACCAGTTTACCAATAGTTAAATCTAGGCATAAGAATGAATCAATTCAATTTAATGCAGTTTATTTATGTAGCGCCAAGTCATCTGCTTTGACTGGCTGGGTTTGAGAGGAACAGATACACAATGGCAGATCAAGAATCACATTAAGATAGAAATACTGTAGTATCAAATAAACTATTTAATTTTAAAAAATTATTTAAAGGAATGGGGTCAGTTTGTCCTCTAGTGGTCTAAACCTATAGCAGCATAACACTATAGGACTTGTCAAAAAGGAAATTATTAAGTCCAGTCTTCAAACTGGACAATGTGTCGGCCTCTTGGACAGAAACTGGAAGTTGGTTCCACAAGAGAGGAGCCTGAGAACTGGAAGATCTTCCTCCCATACTGCTTTTGGAAACAGTAGAAACCGTAAGCCTGCAGCCTGAGAACAAAGTACTTGGTTAGGAAAATAATGAACAACAAGATCTGTAAGATGGAGCTAGGTTGTTGAGAGCTTTGTAGGTTAGAAGTAAGATTTCGAATTCAATTCTGGATTTGAAAGGGAACTAGTGGAGAGAAGCTAAAACTGGAGAGATATGATCTCTCCAACTGTTAAGAGTCTGGCAGCAGCATTTTGGATCAACTGAAGACTATATTTGGACACTCAGATATGTGATGATCTCAGCTGGTTCTCTTCTGTGTCTGCAGGTGTTCCTGATCATCTCATTTGCAACCATTGTTTTCGTTTGAATGCTGCCCACCCGATATATTCGAGCATTGTCCTTACATGGTATCATGATCTGCTCCGTCTGTGTGGCTCTGTGTACCTGCTCTGTAACAATGACATTTTATCCCATGCTGTTTAATAACTTTACCTTATTTTTATTTTTTTTGTTAGTTAGTTTAATTAGTCCAAGCACTGAACCCTGAGGAACTCCACTACTAACTTTTGTGTATGATGAAGACTCATTATTTACATTTACAAACTGGACATAGCTTGACTTGGAGTGCTGTTCAGGCTCAGGCTCATGTGGGTGACCCACTGACATGACCCACATGAGCACGGCTCCAGGAAAACAAAATTGGGGATCAAGGAGGAGCATTTGAGCCAGCTTTGGTCTGTTGCCTGTGGCGTAACATTTGCCTGCATGCTGAGGGAACTCTGTGGGACAAGCTGACCTCCTGCAATTGTCTGACCAAGGTCGAATCCTCTCACAGGGCCGATTGAAAGATAAACTTAACAAGATCCATTTGTAGTTTGAATTCATCTATTTGTTTGTGTTTTGGGAAGAAACAATTGGAAAAATTATGATTTTTTATGTGTTTTTTTTATCAACTGGGGATTACAATGTTCAATCAAAAAAAATCGTACTTCTAACCTACAAAGCTCTCAACAACCTAGCTCCATCTTATATTTGAGATCTTGTTGTTCCATATTTTCCTAACAGGGCACTTCTCTCTCAGACTGCAGGTTTACTCATGGTCCCTAGAGTTTCCAGAAGCAGAATGGGACGAAGACCTTTCAGTTCTCAGGCTCCTCTCTTGTGGGACCAACTTTCATTTTCTGTCCATGAGGCTGACACATTGTCCAGTTTTAAGACTGGACTGAAGACTTTCTTTTTTGATAAATCCTATAGTTAGGGTCGGCTTGTTATGCTGCTTTAAGCGTAGACTACTAGGGGACAAATTGACCTAATTTTCTTAAAGGGGACCACAGATGCAAAATTCACTTTTTAATGTTTTTTTTACTCAACTTTGGGTATTTACTTCATAAAAAAACAGTCCTTGTGCCAAAAAAATGCACCCAGTGGTTTATTTACTCTAAGTAGATTTATTTATTTTTGATAAATACACCAGGATTCACACTTCCTGCAGTTATTGACGTCACAAGCCGTAGCCAATCACCTCAAACCTGAGTCCAGCCCCTCACCTAGCAACCCCTGGTTAGGCTCAACCCACTTCTGTATTAAACACATGACTGTTGTTTTTCATGATTTCATCTCATCTTTTGTTTATATGTTCTTAATTTCATGTGTACAGCACTTTGTTGCAGCTGTGGTTTTTTTAAATGGCTTTATAAATAAAGTATAATTGTTATTTTTATGTTTTAGTTCAATTTTTAGTGTATTTGCGATCGCTCCCAACGCGCAGCCGTCAAAAATTAAACGAGCGGACCCCCGGCGTAGGGACCAGCGGCAACGGGACCCTCTTCTGGCGGATGGAGCGGAGCTTCAATTGTACAGCCTCGCTGCTGCCCTCGCAGCAGCCTCGCAGCAGCGAGGACCTTCTCCTTACTGATTAATTTACGGGAGACACTTGGTGAACTTTGTTGTCTTGACTGGAACAGCGATAACTCCCAAAATCTCCGCGTGCAACGAGCGAAGCTGGCGAACACCGGAAGAGGAACAAGCTAACATTAGCTTCGGATTCGGGTGGTCTCATGCTAAAAGGAGCAGCTAATTGCGGCGCGCTCAGACGGGTTTCGGTAAGTTATCTTAAGCTAGCACTAACAGTAAGTCAAATGAGTAATAAAAAAAGAGCTAATTTTAAAACAACAACACATTACAGATACTGGCTGTTACAGAGGGCGTTAACAGATCGTTGAAGGGCGTGGACTTCAAGAAACCGGTCGTTCAAAACGAAAGTTAAAAATGGCAGAATTAAAAAGGGTATAATTAATTATCTAAGAATTATTTTGTGTATTAAAATGAATTAATATTGTCAAGATAGCACACAGACATAACATAAAAAATTTAAATACCTATATGTGGTCTCCTTTAAAATAATTGTTAAAATTGAATAGTTTTCATTTGATACTATTTTTTTCCTTTATAGATGGCCTCCCTTCTCACCTCACAGCCATCCTCTTCACACCAATATAATAAAAAATAATCTTTTTTTTAATAGAAAGAAAGGAAAAGACAGAAAGTAAGACTACAAAACAACTATCCACAAAAAGAGCACAAGGCAAACACACCCAACCGCCGTCTGCAATCCTGCGAAGTACATGACAGAACACAGCAACAAAACACATATGCATAAAAGACACATAATATCCATGACTTTGCAGTAGATTATATATATAAATAAATATATATATATATATATATATAATATATATGTATATATATATATACATATATATATATATATATATATATATATATATATATATATACATACATATACACATACATACATTCATATTCAGTCATATACCCATCTACATATCTACATACAATACCTGCGTGTGTATCCCTGCATCTATAAGTGTGTGGTTGTAAGCATGCATAAATGAATAAGGCTTCTCTAATAGAACATTCAATAGTGACCGTGAAGCATCAGAGATCCGCCCCCCAAGACCCGAGGCAGACAAAGGGGGGTACCAGAGCCCAAGACCCCAAGAAGGACCCCGAGCTCAGAGCCCCCAGGGCCACCCGAACAGGACGAACCACTCACCCACCCCCCAGATCCGACCATAGGGGAGAACCGGGAGGGCCCTACCAGCGACCACACACAATGACCCCCAGGGGCCAACAGCGACAAACTCACAGGGCCCCACCAGAGCCCCTGCACCGACGTAGCCCCAGGCGCCAAGGCCTGGGCACCAGGGACGCCCACCCCTCAGGCCCAGACCCGATAGGACCAGAGGACCCCAGCCCCACCAGGCAGCCACCAGGCCGAGCCGACATAGAGTGCCCAACCTCCGATGCCGAGGGCCCCAAGCGCGCCGGCAGGCAAGGGCATTCCCATAAACCAGGGGGCCAAGTGGGAGGAGCACGAAACCAAGTAGCCTCAGATGTATCAAAGAGGGGGCACCCCAAGTCCCGGCCTGACAAATTCATACACAGATACAATCACACAGACCCACCCTCATCCTCACCCTCAGTCTCTCAAAGACGTATAATAACGACACGTTCCATTCATAATCCCGATACGCACTCTATACCCCCCAGGTCCAATTTGATACTATTCTTAACATGTGATTCTTGATCTGCCATTGTGTATCTGTTCCTATCAGCCCGCTAGATGGCCGCTTGTCCTGAGTCTGGTTCTGCTAAAGGTTTCTTCATCATGAGGGAGTTTTTCCTTTCCACAACACAGTTATAAGTCTTAGACAGTTGAAATCTCAGACCTCAACTGTCTAAGACTTATAACTCAGTTTTGGATTTGATTCCGAAACGTTTTACACCGGATGGGAGCAGGGATGCCTTGTCTGTAAATTAGACTAACAAAGTTCTCTGAGTAGCCTCTGTTGTTATTTGGGAGGTGTTGTTTGTCAATTTACATACAGTTTTGTGTCTTCTAACAGAGACCTCAAGGGAACCTCCTGGTGTGATCTTTCAATTTACATGTATGTGTTACAAACCCCTTTTGTTAAGCTGGGATGGGTCGTTTTGTCAATTTAAATAGAATGGGCATGTTAGTTAATTTGTGGTGTTTTTTCAGTTTCCAATTTCACATGTTGGTGCGTGACTTGTAAGCCTGTATAAAACTTCTCGTTCTCACAGCTTCCATTCAGAATTGAAAAAGACTTCTGGACAGAAGTCGAAACGTTTTCTGCAACAAATAAAGTCCAGTTGATCCTGTATTGAACGCCTTTTTTGATTTCATCATGTCCTGGACGACTGAGAATCTTCACCAGCATATTCTTTTATTGCTGTTGTTTCTTATTCTATTTTCATTGATTTATTGTTCCAGTTTATTCATCTTTTTATCCTGTTAAGCACCTTGGTCAATGCAAGGCATTGTAGGAAGGTGCTATACAAATAAAGTTTATTATTATTATTATTATTATAAGCACCGAGCGCGGGCTAGTAGTAAACGCTACAAAATTGATTCCTCTTTGTCTACTATGGATGGTGTAATGGAGCAGGCCCAGTGTTTTCAAAAAGCTAAAAATCAATCATCGGCAGTGTGGAAATGATGAATCCTCCGGTTCAACTACTACCATATGCAAAATCTGCAAAGCTGTGCTGAAGTACAACTTCAGTACGACCTCGATGCATAACCATTTGAAGAAGCATCCGCTAATGCTAACTCAGGTACAACAACCCTCAAGCTCCACTCAACGGTCAGTAACCTCTTTTATGAAACATCCAGCTGTATCCGGACAACGGCGGCAGCAAATCAACAATTTACTGGTGAAATTCTTAGCTGCTGTCCATGGAGAAGGTTTCAGAGAGTTCCTGCAGTTTTTTTAACCTGGCTACGATGTTCCGTCTTGCAACACTCTGTGGAGCACTATTAAGCTCCAGTATGACAACCTCCGTGAAAAGATCGCTGACGGAATGAAAGACCAGAGTGTGTCACTAATAACAGATCTGTGGACGTCCTCCACTATGGATCCATATATTACAGCAACCACTCATTACATCACTGAGTCATGGAATTTGAAGGCTCGGGTGCTGTGTACATCTGCTATGCAAGTGTTACATGCCCCAGGCATGTAATTTATTTTAGTAAGAGCAAAATTGTTTAGGTTTTTTGAAGTTTTTTGTTTAAAGATTCTGAGCAGAATCTTGAGCTCTTTAGAGGTTGTGCATGAGCTGTTTAGGGGCTGTATGAGCTTAATTGATTGCAGCTGGTGCTCATTAGCTGTGGGTGGAGGTAGTTGCTCTCTCTCCCTTTATTAGTTCTAAGTGGAGGTTCAAGCAAGCAGAGGAGTTCCAAGTGAGAGTGGCAGCAGGAGGAGATCCATGCTGCATGAGGAGCTGAGGTTCCAGCAGCCCCAGAACCAGATGCAGATGAATGAGCAGCTGATCCAAGCAGCTGCAGCAGTCTGGGATGAAGGAGCATCAGGCCTGATGAAGGAATAGCAGACCTGATGCAGAACCAGCAGACCTGATGCAGAACCAGCAGACCTGATGAAACAGCAGCAACAGCAGCAAAAGCAGCAGCAGCAGTGTGAAGAGGAGCCATTTGAGGTGGCCGTTTGATGAGCTGTTTGGAGCCATTTGAGGAGGCCGTTTGTGAGCCGTTTGGAGCCATTTGAGGTGGCCATTTGAAGTTGTGGTTTAACCCACTTGAGGAGGCTGTTTGAGCCGTATGAAGAGGAAGCCAAAACCTTCCGTTGTGAAGACCTGCTGCTGCATGTGTTTTGAGAGGAGGAAGCTGTT
>JBBPBX010002218.1:81594-92916 GCA_038048925.1 Garcialebias charrua | reverse complement strand
ATCCTGGAGAAAATACCATAGTTTGAATTACACAGCACTGGAACAGCTTTAGTGAGAGTTTGTAATGGCATTCTGTTAGCAAATGATTCTGGTCAGTTTGTGATATTTGTACTCCTGGACCTTACAGCTGCTTTTGATACTATGGACCACAGTATCTTTATATCCTGGTTAGAATACTGGGTTGGGAGTACAGGTGCAGCATTAGAATGGTTCCGTTCTTACCTAAGTGACAGGAGTTACTCTGTTAAGGTTGTAAATTGTGTATCTGTGTCAGTGCCTCTTTCTTGTGGGGTCCCACAAGGCTCGATTCTTGGACTCCTTGTTATTTTCACTCCATCTGCTCCCTTTGGGTCTATCCTGAGGAAACATGGTCTTTCATTTTATTGTTATGCTGATGATTGTTAAATTGATCTGCCCTTAAAACCCAATAGTTCTTGCTCCATTCAGTCTTTGTTAAAATGTCGATGACATCAAGACATTGATGGCTTCAAATTCTTTAAGTTTCAACGATCAGAAGACTGAAGTCCTTGCGTTTAGCTCTAGCTCTACTGCTGTCTCTGATCCTGTAAACCTTGACTATCTTGATTCACATCTTAAGCAGTCTGTTACAAACCTTGGGATGGTTTTAGACTCTGATTATAAGATTAAAAAACAGATTAACTCTGTTCTGCAGAAAAGCTTCTTCCAGTTAAGGCAGATGACTAGCTCAAGTCAGTGCTGTCCAGATCTGACCTTGAAAAACGAGTACATGCCTTTATTACTACCTGACTGGACTATTGTAATTCACATGTGGGGTCCGTTAGGTCTCCATTTCAAGTTCCCATCTTGTCCAAAATGCTGCAGCTTGTCTATTAACAGGAACTCATAGGTCCGATCACATTACACCAGTTTTATCTTCCCTTCATAAAACTCTCCTGCTAACCTTTAAGTGCCTTAATGGCCTTGCACCCTCATTCCTCTCTGAGCTACTGGAACCATATGTTCCATCTCGGGCCCTGAGATAATTTGACCAGCTGCTTTTGGCTGTTCCAAAAACAAGACTGAAGCTCAGAAGAGACCGGGCTTTTTCAGTCATGGGCCCTAAACTTTGGAACAATCTGTCCCCCGACATCAGGCAGGCCACTTCACTTCCTGTTTTTACACCCCTGGCTTTTTACACTGTGTGACTCGATTTAGTATTTTATTGCTCTTTGTTTCTGCTTTTCTTTTGATGCTTGTAATTAACTTTCAATAGTAGCATTTTTTTATTGTTACTTTTCCCCATGAAATTACTCCCATTGATTTGACTGTTAAGCATTTTGGTAGCAGCTGCTGTTTTTAATGTGCTTTATAAATAAGGATGACTTGACTTCCTTTGGTTGCTCCATTCTTTTGGAGTTGCCACAGTGAACGAACTTGCATGAAAGATTTGGCAATTTGTTTTACGCCGGATGCCCTTCCTGACGCAACCTGGGCTCAGGTTTACAAGACCACGGCACTGACCACCAAGCTACTGCAGTCCCAAATACTAAATAAATAAATGTGTCATTTTTGTATGTTTCCCATACAAGACAAAATTCGTCTCTGCATTTAACCCAACCACCACCAGGTGGTGCAGTGGGCAGCCATAGAAAGCGCCCGGGGAGCTGGGGAAATAGGTGTGCACTAGACACCCCAAGGTGTGTAGTGGCCGGGGTTCAAACCTGGGTCCTTCGGGTCCCAAGTCGGCAGCCCTGCCTCTACACCATATTAATCATGGAGAAAAGCGGAAATAAAGCGGTGTGTGTTTGAATGCTGAGCTCCACCTTCAAGCTAATCCACAGCCCTGTTTGATCCTTGTTCTTGACAGTTGTCTGAATTCTTTCTCTATTTTCTGGCATTTAGCAGAATATTGCCTCTCGTATTTATACACAATGTCTTCTCTGAGATTCTACGCTTGTTTAATTCTGCCACATTTATTTACCTACACATTTATTGACCTTCAGCCAGCTGTAGGTCAGTCGCATTAATTAAACTTCGGCGCTGTGTTCGGTGGATTCAGCTGAGCGCTTTGTTTACAGGGAGTGTGGACCCACATTTCAGAACTGCATATCATTATAGCTGAAAAACTACTGGAGTAAATCCTTTTAAACTACAGCATCTCATAAGGTTCAGGATATGGGGTGCCGTATGTAAAGTTACACAGTCAAAAATTAGCAGTAATATTTTGGTTTATTTAGCCTTTCCTGAGAAAATATTTTTGTCAAAGTCCTATTTTCACCATGTTATTCATACATTTATAAATGTCATAGTTCCCGAATAAATATTTATTTTCCAAGCTAAAGATTTATTTTCCGAGCGAAATATTACCGTTCCAAAAATAACCATTTCATTTCTAAGCTAAACATTTTATTCCTAAACTAGATATTTAATTTGCTAACTAAATATTTAACTCTGAACTAAATATTTAGCTTACAAGTTAAATATTTAGGTCAGAGTTCAATATTTAGTTAGCAAATTACATATTTGTTTTGGAAATTAAATGTTTAGCTTAGAAATTAAATGTTTAGTGTGGAAATTAAATATTTAGCTTGGACAATAAATATTTAATCTGGAAATTCAATATTTAAATTACACCTAAACATTTAATTCCTAAAATTGATATTTAATTTGCTAACTAAATATTTATTTTTCATGCTAAATATTTAATTTCAAACTAAACATTTAATTTCTAAGCTAAACATTTAATTCCTGATCTAAATATGTAATTTGCTAACTACATATTTAATGCTTGCAAGTTAAATATTATGCCCGAATGAAATATTTAATTAGCAAATTACAAATTTATTCTGTAAATTAAATGTTAAGCTTAGAAATTAAATATTTAGCTTGGACAATAAATATTTAGGTTGGAAATTATATATTTAATTTTTACCTAAATGTTTAGTTTACTCACTAAATATTTAACTTGCAATTTAAGTACGGTATTTAATTTGTAAACTAAATATTTAGCTTGTAAATTAAATATTTAGTTTTGAACTATGACATTTATAAACGTATGAATAACATGGTGAAAATAAGACTTTGGAAAAATAAAACTAATTTCTTTCTTATGAAAAGCTAAATAAACCAAAATATTGCCATTAAATTTACAAACGGCACCCCATATCAGGATGCTCTTTATTATGTTTAACTTCATATTTTGCAATGAGTACCTTTATCATTCTTGACATACTGTATGTTTACAAACATAAACAGTTAATTTTAAGGTATCAAGGTGCAAGTCAACAACAAAGTGCTGTTTTTTTGTTTGTAATTAAACCTCTCATTAATATCAAAATGTTAAAATAGATTATATAGAATACATTTAGCAAATTCAGATTATCTGATTTGCATATTAGCTGCTTATAGGAGGCACCAATTCAAGCCCTTGTATTCAAAATCTGGAGCGTTAACAGCATTTGTACAAAAGGTATGCAACTGTGACAAACCTCAAAGCACAGAAGAATTGAAATAAAATCAGAAAATAAAAGTCTAACTGGATTACTTGATCAAAGATGAGAATGCAAAAAGAAACAAACTGTATTTATCTGTTAGTTCGGCCTTCAGTGTCAGTTTGAGACAATGGAAAAAGAAGCAATGACAGAGGTCAACTCAAAAGTGAAAGCTATAACCATAAAAAAGAGGTAAATAATGAAAGGAAAAACAAGAACAAAAAAGAAAAAGAAAACTTCAATTAAATATTTCTTGCATAAGTTCAAACGTTCTTATGATTAACTACAGAGCAGCTCATGTTCCCTCATCAGAAATCTATAGATACTGACCGCTGTACCGCCTTTTCATGCCGTGACAGTCGGTGGCTGGTGGTGGGAACTTCTTCAAAGTCATCGTCGAGGTCGCACCCATTGTCCGCCGCCTCTTGCGAGTAGCTGTGCTTCATGACTAAGATGCTCCTGCGGTTTCCTGTGGTCGGCAGCAGGGGGCGCACCGACATCGGCGGCTGCGGGAGGTCCGCGAGCAGCGTGGCGGCTCCAGTGTCACGGGCGCTCAAGTTGCTACGGCTGCCCCGTCCGCTGAGTGACAGCTGGGATAAGTGTGAGGAGGCGGGGTTGGAGGAGGAGCCACAGTGGTGATCGTGGATGCAGCGAGAAGACGCCCTGCGAAGGGCGTGGTAGTTCTCAAAGTCTTCTGCCAGGTCGACTAAATCAGCCGAAGTTGTCGCAGGCTCGGCGGCACTCCGTAACGTACACAGCTCGTAGTGAGGGGGCTCAAAGACCTCCTGAAACATGGTGGGGTCAAAGTCTTCACGTCGCAAGATGTACTTCTTACGCGGCTGCTTTATCTGGACAATCACTGAGATGATGAGGAGGATGAAGACAATGCAGCAGGTGACACCAATTATGGTTCCGTTAGTGGAGTTCAGGTTGTCCAGAAATTTGGTGTTGGTTGTCTCTGTGGAGAGGCAGAGGAACATGAGGAACATCTTGAATGGAACATTGTCAGCACATCGTGAAAAGCAAGAAGGGGTTGGTAACAGAGTGAGAATGACAATTGTCGAAAATGTTTTGAAACTGTTGCGAAAGTTTTGAATTCCTCATACAGTCACAGTGCCTCGCTGTCATGTCACGTAACGTTCACACGTTTAAATATCTGAAATCTTTCTCAGTTCAGTTTCTGCAAAAGTCAGAAAGGGCAGAACATGTGAAACCAAACAGTGATTGAGTCAGGACCAGAGGTGGAGAAAGTACTCAAACACTGCACTTACTGTAAGTAAAAGTACAAATAAACAGACAAAAATGTACTCTAGTAAAAGTAGAAGTACCATGTTAACATTTTTTACTTAATAAAAGTAAAAAATACTTGCTTTTAAAAACAAAAGTATTAAAAGTAAAAATACTTGCTGAATGTATTACCTAATATTGGTCTACAATATCAAGTGTACTGTACCTACCATATGTATATTTTCTGTAATACATTAATAGTGTTGAGTCATTTTAATGAACAATTCTGCAGATAATACATGTTTTTATTGTGTTTACTCTGTAACAGCGTTCACACGTAAACTTGTGATTCTGTGCATCAGAATTTCAGGGATGAGTTACATGACATGAAGCAAAATGAGAAAGAGGAATGATTAAACCGTTGAAAGTTTTTATTTAACACAAAATAAAACCACTGTGTCATTTTAACTGCAGTAAACACGTTTAAGTAAAAGTTGTCTGTCTGAAAAAAAAGCAGTATTAGACAAAGGAATATCTGATCATTTCAACTGCAGTTTGTCTTCAACTCTAGTTAAAATACTGTCTAGTCAACCTTGTAATGGGTCAATAGTGAACAATGTTTTAACTTCCTGACACCATTTTCAAAACTTGGACCCGAGTGTCGAGACATTTGGAGACATCTCTTGTCTCCTAACATCCCAAGAACTGACACATTTTAATATTGCAGCAAGAATTTCTTGTTCAAGTTCAGAAGAAATTGGTTTTCAAAGTTTTTTTGAGTCCAGTCTGGCTCTTTTGGGAGAGAGAATCTGTCCTGCTGTACTGAATAGTCTTTCAACAGTCTTTCAATAAGGCCATGGGTGGCACGTATCTTCTGGCTGACTCTCCTTTTTGGGTGTGTTAGTGGTGCTGTGGGTGTGTCCACCTCAATGACGTTTATAGTAGAATATACGTCATTTGTCCAGCTCTTCTTGAAAGCAGGTCTAACGTTACCTGTCCACTTTGCAGTGATTCAATAGACCAACTCCTCTCTCACCATTTGTTATTTTCAAACTAACGAACAGAAGAAAAAAAAAACACAACGTGAATATAACTTTTAACGCAACGCATTATAGAAATGTAGTGTAGTAGAAAGTACAGATACTTAATGTAAAAGGTAGTGGAATAAAAGTCGAAAGCACCCACGTTTAACTCTACTTAAGTAAAGCACAGATACATGAAAAATGTACTTAAGTACAGTAATGAAGTACTTGTACTTAGTTACATCCTATCACTGGTAATTACATAAGTGAGAAGCAGATTTTAAAGTCCCTGCACAGCAGCAAAAAGTCGCGAGAGTCCTTCAATCTGTCTGCCTGGTTCTGATCCAGGTTCTCATTCAGCAGTGCATCTTTTCTGGCATCCATTTTACTTTAAGTCAAACTACCAAATGATTGCTGGACTGAGGTGATATAGTCATAAAGTCTGGGTTTTTCATCCGCCACACCAACTTATTTCACAACATTTATGTGACGGCTGAGTGGCCGACACGAGTGTCAAAAAGATTTAATGTAAATGTGAGACTCTTGTGTGAATTGTGCAATGTGTTGTACAACAGTAGCAGGATAGCTCAATGCACTTCTAGGCTGGCAGGAAACTATTTTTACTCGAAGCAGCAGGCCGCCACGAGGCAAAGGATGCCCGTGTTCCCGGACTTCCTCACAGAACTGACTCACACCTGGGCTCAGCCCCGGGCTCCCATGCTGTTACCACTCTCGCAGTTTCTCGACGTGGACGGGATGGATGAGGTGGGAATAGCCAACGTGCCTCAAATTGAGGACACACTGGCGTCTCACCTGGCTCCCAAGTCATCCGGGACAAAACCAACTCTTCCCAGCAAAGCTTGTCGAGCTTCAGCTTCTCTGCTCGAGAAATGCTACAGAGCTCAGGGACTCGCGGCGCGCGTGATGAACGCGTCCGCGTTGATGCAGGCTTACCTGGCTGAAAAACTGCAACAGCTCCAGGTAACGACGGACAAGCAAGCTGCCGCTGACTTGCTGGATGAGGCCCGCAGGGCAACAGACTTTGTGCTCCGCATGATGGGAACAGCCGCTGTTGCTCAAGGCAGAGGCATGGCGGAAGTGGTCATCGCGATACGCCATCTGTGGATGACTTTAACTGATCTCCCCGAGGGACAAAAGGTGCCTTTTCTCCACCACTCGATAGAACCGACGGGATTGTTTGGGAAAGCTCTGGATCGAATTCAGACCAAGCTGGACCAGAGGCGCAAACAGGCTGAAGCTCTCCGGGTGGGCATTCCCAGGAGAACCTTCGCCCCCTCCAGGGAGTCTGCTGGGGGCAGACCTGCGCAGCCTCGACACCGCTCAGCAACGCGTGCCCCACCGCAAAAGCGGCCGGCGTACGAGGACGAGCACCTGCAGAATCAACCGCCGGGCCCACCTCGGACCGAACACGCATGGAGCAAAAACAGGTTTGTCCCCCGCCAGGCGGTCAGACACAGGGCCTCCTCGGCGAACCGGGACACCAGACAAAAGCGTGCCTGATGAACCAGGTTCACGTCTTGGGTTTACACGATCACCCGCCCAAGCGGTACGGGGAATGATCTTTTCATGTCCAGACTTTATTTGTAGCACGGTACAAAAAGCTGGTAACTCTGTTGCATGCACAAATCATGTTTTTCCTGCTGTGAGTGACATAAAGTCATATATGTCGTTACACATAAGCACGAATAAAGCTAAAAAAACAGCCCCTCTTTGTTTTATTGACTCTCAAAAAAATAAAACCCAACAACAACAAACACAAATGACTTCAGTAGAACGGGTCCTTCTGGCCTGCCAGCCACCATAAAGGGAGGGGGCCGTCTCCCCCCCTCCCTCACGGCTCACTGGGTGTTAGCCTAATAAATGAGCCCCAGTAGGGTACCTCTGCTCCGTCTGCAGCGGACAGGTACAGAGCCGTCTGCAAGCAGGCCCCCAACACCTCACGGAGACAGGTGAGAGGGGTCACGTGCTCCAGGCCCCGCTCCATTGTGAACGACGGGGCGGACAATACACTAACCAAGCAAACACGTGACATGTCCGCGCTTCAGGGATGCGCACCAACAGAATCTAGCGACGGGGTGGGGGCACGGCAGAAGCCCACAGGCAACCACAAGCTTCACATGCTCACAAAGGCAATTGTGATCAAACTGCTGTGTGTGTAAACAAATCAGGGCTGAATCAGTTTCCTCTTCCTGTTATTCGAAGGGAACTGAGCTCTCTGTCACTGAACAATTTAAAGTCTGCCAAGCACAAAATATCATCTCCACGTTCTCACGTTACAGCTATCCCCTTATCATTAATGGGCGACACGCAATGTCCAAGCAGTGATACGGCAGCACGTGACCTTTCTCACTGTGCTGGTTCAGCTCTGCTCTTAAACAATATCTCCCCAACAGGTGAAACACAGACCCCGGGCGGTTTGTCTGGCTCCAACGCTCTGTTAAGGCCGAGGACCAGTAAACTAGACCCATCCAGGAATCGGATTGGGGTCGGGAGATCTGCTCGTTTACAAAACTCACAGCTTCTCAGTCCCATGACCCCAAACAAGGAGAGAGAAAACAGACATTCTGTTCCACTTCTGTCTAATAAGGACAACAGGTTGCATCTGCCCTCAATCACTCTCGATCAGAGCAATGTGGTAGCACATCGGCAAAAAGGCCTTCTCCCTAACTTGGTTGACCCCCAGGGGATCATGGCATCCAGGGCCCTTGGAAGGGAACTGGATACACCAACTGCTCTCCTTCAGGGACAAACTATGTCACCAGAAGGAGCAGTCTCGCCGCTTAGGCTGGGAGCTGTTAAACATTTCAGCTTGTTGGCAGAAAAGAACAAGCTGATGACATCAGGCCTACCGGAAAATGTGGTAAAAACCATTCAAAATGCCCGTGCTATGTCAACACAGTCTCTCTACGCACAGAAATTGCGTTTTTTTAAGCTTGGTGCGCAGAAAGAAATATTATTTCTTACTCATGCGACCTGGCTCAGCTCCTGACTTTCCTTCAGGACTTACTGGAAAAAGGTTGTTCTTTCTCAACGATTAAAGTTTTCCTATCAGCAATTTCAGCCTGTCACGAAGGCTGGGGACACAGGACACCTGGCGCATCCAATCATAATAAGATTTATGAAGGGCGTGCTAAGAATGAAACCACCCAGCAGATCCTGACCCCTGGTTGGGATCTTAGCCTGGTCTTGGGGGCTCTCTGTGATCCTCTATTCGAGCCACTGAGCGAGATTAAGATAGATTTATTATCTTATAAAACAGCTCTACTCCTGGCCCTTTGAGAAACACGTGGGTGACCTCCATGCATTGTCTGTACATCCAATGTGTACCAGATTCACCCCTGACGGGTTAAAGGTCACCCTAAGGCCTAATCCCGCATACATCCCCAAGGTCTTGACTTTAAACCATAGGAGTCTGGACTTTGATCTCTCCTCCTTCCCACCTGCTCCTGTCCTCACTCAGGAACAGGAAAGGCTGAAGGCTCTCTGCCCCGTGAGAGCTTTACGCACTTACATGCAGAGAACAGCCGAATGGAGAAAAACAAATCAACTGTTTGTGTGCTTTGCAGCACCTGCTACCGGAAAGGCCCTATCAAAACAACGCCTCTCACATTGGGTGACTGAGGCCATTAAAAGGGCGTACAGTAGCAAAGGTCAACAGGTGCCCTCTGGAGTGCACGCTCACTCTACTCGGGGCTTGGCCACTTCGTGGTCACTGTTCAAGGGTGTACCAGTTGCAGACATTTGTGCTACGGCGAACTGGAGCTCAATAAACACTTTTGCAAAGCATTACAGTTTGGATGTTACTGCGTGTGATGTCACTCAGGCTGTCCTTTCTAACACACAGTAGAAAGTAGCCTTGAGATGCCTGCTGGTCAAGGGCAGACATTCACACTAGCATGCATTTTACTGAGCATTTCAAGGGCGTGAATGAATTACGTTCCCATAGCATATGTTGCACCGAGAGAACATGACTGAAAGGGAACTGAAAGTTATATATCTGGCCCTTTCAATGCTGAAAGCTCCGTGAAGTGCATTTTGGAGAAAGATGGATGGGCGTCAGCGGCTTAAATACCCAGATGGCGGGGCCTCTGACGCAACGCTGACGCCCTTGCCGTAAAGGCGTGAATGTATTCCTTCAGGTAATTGCGCGGGGGCGCAATTCCCATAGCATATGTTGCACCTCGTTCCCTTCCTTCAGGGAACATGAGTTATGGTGCATAACTTTCAGATTTTGATGTGGAAACCCAATTTTCGAATGGAAACTTTGTTTACGCATAGATCTAGCCACACACCAAAACGGAAGTTGGTATCTTAAGGCCGAGATACACTCGAGCGTCCTCACGATACGCCTATACGCAGCGTACGTACGTCAAGGCAAAAGCGTAGCCCCGCGTAGCCCCTCAGGGCACGTACGCGCAAAAGTATTTTTTTTACATACGCATACGCGATGCGCGGTGTCTGAACATAAACTTCCCCGGCGCCGGACTGTTTTGTATGTTACACAAATGAAATAAATTCCCCTTCTTTATCGCTGATCGGGCCTTTTCTTTTGTTTTTTTGCCTAAAGTCAAGTAATCACTTCTTCCTCCGTTCACTCCATGAATGAAATGAATGAATTCAGGTCCTACCTGGGTGCGCAATGTTTTAAATATCCCTGGTGGGCTGTGTGCTGCAGGAAAAGCACTCCCTGTTATTATTTTTATTTCTGAGAGAACTTTTTACAACATATATAGTAGAAACACCGCATGAACACCGCCGCGGTCTTCAGCGAGCTACATGAGCTGGCTGTCAATCATTTCAGTAGGCGTGTCAGCAAGTGACCAATCAACGAGCTCAGTTGAGTCCCCTCCGTGCGCAGCTGCTCATATTACAACAAGGAGAAAGTTTCTGAAGTATAGCAGCAAAACACATGTGCACAAAATGCGCGCGTAGAGTGGCATACCTGAGGACGCATGAGTGTATCTCGGGCTTAAAAATAGAAACCAAACGGAGCGCACACGTTTCCCATCAAACTTAACCTGAACGTGAGACGTGTTTGTTGTTTTATTGCGACGTGAACTTTTTTTGGTGTCATTTATTTTGTACATTTTGTACATTATCATTTATGGGATTGTCTTGTATTGTGTTTCTTTTGTAAAAAAAAAAAGAACAAATTTAATAAACATAAACATAAACAAACATTTATTTACCTGATGACGGAGCTTTTAAACATTTTTCTGCACCATTTTGGCCAGGTGGTCCTCTGACTGTTTCTGTGAGTATCAAGTTGGCCATCAGGCCTAAAACATTTGATTGATATGCACTGATGATCGATTGTTTTGGACTGATGGTCTCCCTTTTTCCATGTGTAAAGGCAGTTTCTGGGAATTCCCCAGCAGGCTGGCTTAAAACACATCAATGAGGTGCTATTTATAGGACAGCTCTTGGTGGCAGGCCTCAGACTGATGAAATCTTTCGGAAGAAAGATGAAACGTTTGTTCCAAAAAGAAACTGTCAGGATGACAAGATTTCAATTTTTTAGTGCTTCATCCCTTTGTTAACAAGTTCCTACTCTCAAATTTTCAAGTCCTTGGTTCATTCTGTTTTCAGGAAAGAAAAAT
>JBBPBX010002218.1:62737-81486 GCA_038048925.1 Garcialebias charrua | reverse complement strand
GAATAACAATACCAGCTGAAAACTCCAGCAGCTACTCACCAGGAAAATAAGCTGTTTGCTTTTAGAAAAACATGCTAACTATTAGAGAAGACAGCTCATGTGAGTGAAAATGGGCTTCATCATGCACCAGATAAGCCAATGGGCTTCTATGAGCTCTTCCAGTTGGATGAAAAGGTCAGATGTGATCACAGCTCTGGTCTAGTTATCCTGACTGGAATCAACAAAGAGTAAGCTCCGACAAACAGTGTGCAGAATACTAATCTGTACACGGATCTTTGACATTTAAATGCCAGGTGAAGTCGTAGCACGGTGCGTCAAGAAGCTACGGCGACAGTAAACGCTTACGTTTACACGCGTAATGAAGAAGAGAACGAAGCGTGACATTTTAGCACTAATGAAGACAAATGTGGTTCATCAGCAGGAAGACAGAGCAACAAACTGGGAAATATGGCTTTGTTTCTCCTGCACGTGTCAAGACTTAAACTGTCCAAAGGGAAGGTGTTGGTCTGAATGAGGAATGACTCATCTATGAGTTCTGCAACTGATCCAATTTGTCAAAAATACTCTTTAAAGTTTAGGCACAGCATTGCACAGAATAAAACAATCGTTTTCTCTGAACTTAGCACATAAAATGACAGCAGAACAAAACAGCACGGAGAACACACCCGGATCACACTCTACATTTAAAATTTTCAACCACAGTTGGTCTTGTAGGTAGATGATTCTATATCTATATCCAAATTCATTATTCACTTCAAACATTGTCACTCAAATGTTCCTGATATAAAATAAAAAAAGAAAGTACCGGTAATGTGCAAACCCTGTAGCAATCAAAGAGCCCCTCACTAACAAATCAGACACAACAAACTCCAGCAGATTTTTTTTTTTTAACGGTGGACCTAAGGTGTAAATTGAACAACATAAAAATAAAAATAAAATTACATTAAGCCAAAGCGGAAGTGGCCGGAATCACATTAGAAAAAGCAGAATTACATAAAAAAAAAAAATAAAAAAAACGGAATTACATATGAAAAAAATTTAATTGCATTAAGCCAAACAGGAAGTTTTCTTTTTTTTACTATATGAACAGCATAAAACCGAACATCAGAACAATATACAATACACACACAACCGAGATACAGTTAGCAGGCTATCCTTTTAACTGTATCTCCATTGTGTGTGTACTGTACAGGTAGTCCTCGACTTACGACGGAGATCCGTTCCTACGCTCTGTCGTAAAGCGAATTTCGGCGTAACTCGGAACATACGTCCAAACTGCACTCGGCTTTGCTGACACATCTCAAACCATTTTTTTAGGCATAAAACGACATAAATTGTGTTTCTTATCTTTCTCCTTCGGTGAGACAAAAATATATAACATATAAATTATTTTTCCAGAAAATAAAATATACTTTTAACTCACCAAGTTCAGTTCTGTTCAGAAAATAAAATTCCTGAACGCAGTCAGGTCGAGGAAAAAAGTGCAGAAACCACTCTTTACGTCTAAAGAGTTTTCTCAGGCGACAGGCACCTTTCTGATCAACGTTTCTCTAACTTTCTCCTCTCTTCTTCTCTTTCTTTTACAACAAAGCGTTCCGCTTCTGATCCACGAAACAGCTCACAACAGTGTGAAACAGGCACCAATGATGATCCAGTTCCTCCGCGCTTCACTCTCTGCTCGTCTGATCCACAAACAGCTCACAACAGTGTGAAACAGCACCAATGATGATCCTCCGCGCTTCACTCTCTGCTCGTCTGATCCACAAACAGCTCACAACAGTGTGAAACAGCACCAATGATGATCCTCCGCGCTTCACTCTCTGCTCGTCTGATCCACAAACAGCTCACAACAGTGTGAAACAGCACCAATGATGATCCTCCGCGCTTCACTCTCTGCTCGTCTGATCCACAAACAGCTCACAACAGTGTGAAACAGGCACCAATGATGATCCAGTTCCTCCGCGCTTCACTCTCTGCTCGTCTGATCCACAAACAGCTCACAACAGTGTGAAACAGCACCAATGATGATCCAGTTCCTCCTTCACTCTCTGCTCGTCTGATCCACAAACAGCTCACAACAGTGTGAAACAGCACCAATGATGATCCTCCGCGCTTCACTCTCTGCTCGTCTGATCCACAAACAGCTCACAACAGTGTGAAACAGCACCAATGATGATCCTCCGCGCTTCACTCTCTGCTCGTCTGATCCACAAACAGCTCACAACAGTGTGAAACAGCACCAATGATGATCCTCCGCGCTTCACTCTCTGCTCGTCTGATCCAGAAACAGCTCACAACAGTGTGAAACAGGCACCAATGATGATCCAGTTCCTCCGCGCTTCACTCTCTGCTCGTCTGATCCAGAAACAGCTCACAACAGTGTGAAACAGGCACCAATGATGATCCAGTTCCTCCGCGCTTCACTCTCTGCTCGTCTGATCCAGAAACAGCTCACAACAGTGTGAAACAGGCACCAATGATGATCCAGTTCCTCCGCGCTTCACTCTCTGCTCGTCTGATCCACAAACAGCTCACAACAGTGTGAAACAGCACCAATGATGATCCTCCGCGCTTCACTCTCTGCTCGTCTGATCCACAAACAGCTCACAACAGTGTGAAACAGCACCAATGATGATCCTCCGCGCTTCACTCTCTGCTCGTCTGATCCAGAAACAGCTCACAACAGTGTGAAACAGGCACCAATGATGATCCAGTTCCTCCGCGCTTCACTCTCTGCTCGTCTGATCCAGAAACAGCTCACAACAGTGTGAAACAGGCACCAATGATGATCCAGTTCCTCCGCGCTTCACTCTCTGCTCGTCTGATCCAGAAACAGCTCACAGCAGTATGAAATAGGCACCGAAACAATGATGATCCTGATCTTCTGCGCCTCACATCACGTCACGCTGCTTCACGACCTCTCTGCTGTCTGAGCCAGTTGGATGTTTTCAATGAAAATGACTGTTTTCTCCAAATGAGGCTCTTTAAACAGTTATCTACATCAGGTAAGATATTTATTATGTGGCTGTTTCCTTATCAGCCCAAAAAAGCCACCTCCAAGAATAAAAATGAAAAAAGAATGAAAAAACTGTAAGTCTCAATGGAGGAGGTGAAGCTTCAGCTTCAAATTGATCCTCAGCTCGGTTCAGTCCTGCTCCCATTCAGATCAGGCACTTCAAAGCAGCCGCGTGCAGCCGCACGTCTCTCAGCTGAGCACAGAGCGCGGCTCCCACCGTGATACCACGGAGATGTACAGACCCTCCTCTTTGGGTAACGGGTCACAGTTGAGAACGGCTTTAATGCAAACAAAGTCCCCCACAGCCAACTCGGTTTTGGTTCTGGTCCAGGTTCGGCCAGGTACACTCCCCCCCCAACCACGAGGTCATTCAGACAAAAGGCAGCAGAAAAAATCAGTGAAATTCCTTCCGTGCGATTCTTGTTTGAAACCAGGTAGAACCACAGTTCAGAAAGGGTCCAAAAAGGGAGGAGGGGGAAAAAAACAAAACACCGAGGCTACGTGGGGTAGTCTCCCAGCTCGACGACTCACCTGGCCGGCAGGAAGCGCCCAGAGTGACCGGTGGTTGCAACAGCCGGTCCAGGACCGAAATAAAAAAATTGTACGATCCCGTGCGGCTCCCTGAGTCACTAACACCGTAATTCGGTAGGAAGATGCAACAAATAAAGTCCAGTTGATCCTGTATTGAACGCCTTTTTTGATTTCATCATGTCCTGGACGACTGAGAATCTTCACCAGCAAGATGGACCAAACTTTAGTCCAATTCGAAAAACGGGTCAGTTTGATGTTAAAAGACTCAGAGAGCCAGAGGGAAAAGCGTCCATCAGCTCCGCCGGAACCGGAAGATATAACCGTTAACATAACGGACTTAACTCTGAACATTTTATATAACAAATTACCTGCAAAATGAGTGGTTCACAGCACAAAGAAATTGTAGGATCCTCCACTGGTGTGGCCATAGAGAAAGTAGCATTTATGATAACAAATTACCTGCAAAATGAGTGGTTCACAGCACAAAGAAATTGTAGGATCCTCCACTGGTGTGGCCATAGAGAAAGTAGCATTTATGAATTTATTCTCTTATGAGCAACTCATACAAAACCAAACTTGTATCAACGGTTTTCTATCAACGGTTATGTATCAACACAATATTGATGCATAACTGTGTATATTACAATAAACTGTATATTATGATTGTAATGTTATGTCTACTCCTGTGTGGACATATCCAGACGGGCAGCACTTGGAGATACTCAGTCAGGCTTTATTAACTCTTGAACACGAACACATGTACAACTCACGAGCGTCACTCTACAACCAACGGTGCATCACCTAATGTGTCCCCTAGTGCCCCAGTACCAACACATTGGTTCCTAGTGTCTGCTCACACAACATCTCCCCTTTTTAGCTTAGCTTCCATACTAATGCCTTTAAACTTAAATTGTCCTTGTTGAATTATAAACATGCTGAACAGACATACCAACACCCTTTTAAATGCTTTTACCAAGTGAACAGATTATACTAGCACTTTATCATTAATATTACAAACAACTATAACTTTGACCTATCTAGGGGTCAGGGTCGACTACCTGGGTCCTCACGCTCCGGCGAAAAGAAAAGGAAGCGGTGCTCCCGGCGTCAGAAGCGAGGCTACCGGGCGGGGATTATGGTGAGATTGAAGGCGGACGCTAAAACCGGGAGACCCCCGATGCCGGCTCTTTTTCTGTCTAACGTCTGCTCGTTGGACAACAAAATGGATTTGCTTCGTCTGAGAGTGACAACGTTGGAGGAAATGAAGAAGTGCTCTGTGGTTTGCCTCACGGAAACGTGAATTTCTAAAGGCTGAGTTAGACTCGCGCCTTGGTCCGCAGGCTGGAGCGCGCGCCGCGTGTGCACTCAGCCGTGCGGCGAAATGCGTTTACAGTGTCGCCTCTGTGTTTATGGTTGACGCACGGCGGCGCATGGCAAAGTGCTGTTCTTTTACGGACCAGCAGGAGGCAGTACCCTCTAAAACCTGTGCATATGTTGCAAGAAAGGTGTAGAAGAAGAAATCTACCGTAGAAGAAGAACTGTTTGAAATCACACAACAAAAACAAATAGCTTTCCGCTCGCGTGCTGAACTGTTGTCTTTATTTGCGGTTTTAATGCATGGAGTCAGCGGAGGAGAAAGCGATCACGTGACTTTTGGCGAAAAAACAAAAGAAAAGTCCGACTCCAGATCAGGAACGAAGGAGAATTTAATACATTTTGTGTCACAAAACATTCCTCCATGCGTCGCGACTCCGTCTCCACGACCACAGCGGCGCAAACAGCTGCAGGCTCCGGCGTGAAGAGGGTGAAGGCTGTCGGGTGTGGACCTGTCAATCAAATCGTAGCGCCCACCGCGCGCGCATAGGCTTGCGGAGTTTCAAAAATTCAGAGGTGCACGGCACGCGCTAATCCCACGCGCCAACGCGCAGGGGCGGGGACTGTGAAATTGCGTCACTTTTGGAGCGCGCACCCTCGCGCGCTGCGCGACGTGTCAAGTATGAATCTAGCTTAAGGAAACACCAGACTCTGTGTATGAACTGGATGACAGACTCTTTTTCAGAGCGGATCGCTGCACAGAGACTACGGGGAAAACACGAGGCGGCGGTGTCTGTGTGTACGTGAGTACGGATTGGTGTAAAAACTGTGCTGTTATCAGAAGCCTTTGCACAGTTGCTGTGGAGCTGATCACATTGAGGTGTCGTCCCCATTATCTACCCCGCGACTATTCAGTGATCCTTATCACAGTTATCTACATCGCCCCAGATGCTAATGCTAATGTTGCCCTAGAAGAAATTCAAGACTTAATCAGCTCGCTGCAGTGTAAATACCCAGAGGGCTCTGCATTATTTTAGGTGACTTCAACCACGTGAATTTAAAGGACTCTCTCCCAACCTTCAATCAACACTTATCCATAGCAACACGAAGGAGTAACACCCTCGATCACATCTACACAAATGTGAGAGGCGCGTACACAGCGAAGCCATGCCCACCGCTCGGGGGTTCTGATGATTTATCACTCCTCATGGTCCTAGCACAACTCCCCCCACTAAGACGTTGTAAACCAGAACAAAAGGAAATAAAAATTTGGCTCTAGGACAGTACCCCCATGCTGAGAGACTGCTTTGAAAAAACTGACTGGTCTGTTTTCAGGGAGGCAGCTACTGATGGAAGCTCAGTGGATCTGGAACTTTATGCATCCTCAGTTCTGGGTTATATTAGCACATGCTCTGAAAATGTATCCATAAAAAAATATGTTAAATCTTACCCCAACACAAAACCCTGGTTAAACAAAGAGGTTCGCACCCTGCTGGCAGCCAGGAACACTGCCTTCAAGTCTGGGGACTCAGAGGAGCTGAGGAAGACCAGGAAAGAGCTGGTTGCTGGCATTAAGCCAGCATCGGAAGGTTGGAGGTTTGAATCCCGCATCCGCCCACCATGTGTCGTTGTGTCCCTGGGCAAGACACTTAACCCCGAGTTGCTCCCGTTAGGTCTGGATGGCGCCTTGCAAGGCAGGCTACCACTACCGGTGTATGAATGTGTGAATGAATGGGTGGATGGCTGGTATTGTAAAGTGCTTTGGGGCTCCTCACAGGGGGCTAGAAAGCGCTATATAAATAAGCTCCATTTACCATTTACCATTAAGAGAGCAAAGGCCCCATATGCACAGAGGATCGAGGGACAGTTCACCTCACAAGACCCACGGAGCATGTGGAAGGGCATCAAATGCATAACTGATTATAAAAGCAGGAGCAAACAGTGCCCCAAAGACCCATCTCTGCCTGATGCCCTCAACAAGTTTTATGCACGGTTTGAAGACCCAAATAGACCACCCAGCACCAGACTCACCTCATCACCAGAGGAAGAGCATCTCAGCGTGACCACAACAGAAGTGAGGAGTAGTCTCAGAAGGATCAACCCTCATAAAGCAACTGGACCGGACAACATCCCCGGGAAAGTTCTGAAGGAATGTGCGGACCAGCTCTGTGAGGTGCTGGCTGACATCTTCAACACCTCACTTGCTCTGGAAACAGTCCCCACCTGCCTGAAGACCGCCACCATCATCCCAGTCCCAAAAAGCTCCACAGTGACTGGTCTGAACGACTATCGGCCGGTGGCCCTCACCCCGATAGTTGCAAAATGCTTCGAAAAACTGGTCATGACCCACATCAAAACAACCGTCAACATCAACGAGGACCCTCATCAGTATGCTTACCGTGAGAACCGATCAACAGAGGACGCCATCTCGTCCGTGGTCCACACTGCTCTCACCCACCTGGATCAGAAAGACTCCTACGTCCGTATGCTCTTTGTGGACTTCACATCTGCCTTCAACACCATGATCCCCCAAACTCTGATGGACAAACTATCCACACTTGGACTAAGCCCCTCCATTTGTAACTGGGTACTAGACTTTTTAACAAACAGACCACAGTCAGTGAGGATCCACAACTTCTCCTCCTCCACCATTGCCCTCAGCACTGGCTCTCCTCAAGGATGTGTGTTGAGCCCCCTTCTGTTCACTCTGCTCACATATGATTGTGCAGCTACCCATCCAGGTTGTCATATTGTAAAGTTTGCAGATGATACAGCGGTGGTGGGATGCATCACAAACAATGATGAGTCCAGCTACAGGCAGGAGGTGGAACACCTGGAGAGCTGGTGCAAAGAGAATAACCTTCACATGAATGTGAAGAAGACAAAGGAGATGATTGTGGACTTCAGAAGGAACAAACAAACCCACACCCCACTGAACATAGGTGGATCAGTGGTGGAAGTGGTCTCCAGCTACAAGTACTTGGGGGTACACTTGAATGATAATCTCAGCTGGACCAACAACACCACCAGCCTGATCAAGAAAGGTCATCAGAGACTCTACTTCCTCAGACGGCTGAGACGAGCTGGTCTGAGTAGCCCAGTCCTCACCTCTTTCTACAGGTGTGCAGTGGAGAGCATCCTGTGCTCCAGCATCAACGTGTGGCATGGGGGCTGCACAGTTGCAGAAAGAAAAGCTCTGCAGAGAGTGGTGAAGGCTGCACAGAAGTCTGTTGGAGTCAGTCTCCCCACCATCACAGACATTTACACTTCGAGATGCAGGAAAAGAGCCACCTGCATCATGAAAGACCCCACTCACCCAGCACACACACTCTTTGCCCCACTCCCCTCAGGACGGAGGTTGAGGAGCATCAAATGTAGAACCACTAGACTGAGGAACAGCTTCTACCCTGAGGCTGTTAGACTCATGAATAAATAAATAATAAGAATAATCACTGTGAAATATCACATCATGCTGATGCTGATCTGTTTTCTTGTTGCTGTGTTCATCTGTGACCATCTGCTCATAAAGACTCATGTTCGTGCTGCTGTTTGTAATGATGTTTTTCTATTACTCTAGGGCTTAGTGTATTTCTAGTTGATGTTTTTCTTAGTTCATATCCTAGATGTTATTACTGTTTTTCTCTTACATTTTGTTGTTGGATGTAACTGGGACCCTGTGTACATAATCTCATTTCATCACATGTACTACATGCGGTGCAAATGACAATAAAGACTCTCTGACTCTGACTCTGATACTCGGAGGAACGGAACTCGCTCGTAAGTCGGGGACTACCTGTATATATATATATACACTTTTATTATAGGGTGTGTTAGGATAGCCGAAGCGCTTGGTAACGTCATTACCTACATGTACGTGTTCAGTGTCGGCTCCTGTGTTATATAAAGGTCTGTACGGACTTACGAGATTTTCGTCTTACGAGATCCTCGGAGGAACGGAACTCGCTCGTAAGTCGGGGACTACCTGTATATATATACTGTATACCTGTATATATACTGTATATATAATTTATAATTTATAATAAAAAAAAATTCCATCTGGGACCTCTGATTGATGTCGCACAAATCAGGAGGGATAATTATGACAGCTATTTTGGACCAGCTATGCGCAAATGTTGCTAATAGAACAATTAAAAAAGTTAGTGGCAGATGTTAAAGCAGCCACAGACTTCTGGCTCTTGTTAGATCAGTTATTGTTAATGAAATCCCAAGGTGAACGCGTGACATCGTGACACACAGCTTCTCAGACTGAGGAAGTCTTCGGTAAGTGGGCCATGTGTGTCTTTCGAGTAGGTGGCTGTTGGTATCACAGTCACATCTGCTCCCGTGTCCAGTTTGAATGTGATGTTTTTTCCGTTGATTTCCAGCGTTTTTTTCCAGTTGTTGGGGCGTTCTCCTGCTGATACTGCTCCCAAAAACAGTTTGTCGTCCTCCAGTGCGACGTCCTCATCCTTCTGGACTGCTCCCACTCTGGCTGATCTGCACACAGCTGCAAAATGTCCCTTCTTTCGGCATTTCCTGCACTCTGCGTCTCGTGCTGCACAGTTCACTTTGTTGTGTGCAGGTGATTTACCACAGCGTCCACAGTACTTGTATCCTTTTTGGATTTCACTCTGTCTGTTTGTTTCGTGTGGTTTATGTGCTCGGTTGTCGCTGAAAGTTCTTTTCTTGAAATTTAATAAGTCCACGTTAGCATGCTGTGTCATTCCTGTCGTCTCTCTCACGATTGGTTGTTGTTTCTTAATCTCTTCATGCTGTCTTATTTGTTGCACCGCCTTTTCTAACGTTAGTCCACTGTCCATCTGCAGTTTCTCTGACAGGCCCTGGTGCTGTATGCCCGCCACCAACCTGTCTCTTATCATTTCGTCTTGCAGTGGTCCATACTGGCAGTTTTCTGCTAACTTATAGACTGCGCCTATGAAGGATTCAGCTGATTCACCAGCATCTTGGCTTCTTTTGTTAAAACGTGCCCGCTCATATATAACGTTGTATTTGCCAATAAAGTGTCTGTCAAAAGCTTCTTTTACACACTTGTATTTCTTAAGCTCATCCTGACTCAATCCCAGTGTTCCTAAAATGTCATCCGCTTTATCGCCCATCGTGTAAACTAACGAGTTCACTTGATAGCTTTCGTCTTTACCGTCCAATCCAGCTGCTATCCGAAACCTTTCGAAGCGGCGAATCCAGTTGGGCCATGACGAATAATCGCTGAAATCTAAGTTTTCAGGTGGGTTGATCGAAAACAGGGAATCCATCCTCTGTTCGTCGTGTCCGCGGCGTTAGCTTAGCAGTGTCGTCCACGCGGCGTTAGCCTAGCACACTCGTTCACTCGGCGTTAGCTTAGCTCCTCGTTCACTCACGGGACGCGCCGTGTTAAAACTGCTGCTTTCTCACCGACGTCGACGTTGCGGAGACGGGCTTCTTCACTTCTGACACCATGTAATGTTATGTCTACTCCTCAGTGTGGACACATCCAGACGGGCAGCACTTGGAGATACTTAGTCAGGCTTTATTAACTCTTGAACACGAACACATGTACAACTCACGAGCATCACTCTACAGCCAACGGTGCATCACCTAATGTGTCCCCTAGTGGACCAGTACCAACACATTGGTTCCTAGTGTCTGCTCACACAACAGTTATATGCTCAGTTTCCTTTTTCCAACCACTTATTGCTACTTGTCCCAACTTTTTTGGGATTTGTTGACACTGTGAAATTTTGAATCAACATATTTTTCCTTTAAAATTTTAAATTTACTCAGATTGAACTTTTGATCTGTCATCTATGTTAAATTACAAATAAAATATTGACATTTGCCATCTCCACATCATTGCATTCAGTTTTTATTCACAATTTGTTTAGTGTCCCAACTTTTTTGGAATCCGGTTTGTATTTCATTAGAATAAGACTTTTTAAAGATCAATCTTTCATTGTTCAGTTTAAACTTTACAAGTTTTTGTCATTGGATATTGCACCCAATAAATGTTGTTTCGGAATTTCTAACCATTCACTTTTACTTAATACTCTTACTTTAAGTACATTTTATATGAGAAATTTCCATTTGATAGTTACATACATTAAATGTCAGATACTTTAAGACTTTTACTCAAGTAATAATTTTAAAGGAGACTTTAACTTTTACCAAAGTAGTTTTAAGATACTTGTACTTTCACGAAGTATCACTTTGAGGTACTTTATATAACACTGCCTTTTGATAATTTAATTAGCCTGTTCCAAGGGGAGCGGTGGCACAGAGGTTAGAGGAAGTGAGTCTGTGATTGGAATATTGCCAGTTCGAGCCCCCGGACTAATAACCGCAAAATCTGGGTGGGAAAGGTGAAGCATCTGCCACCAACCTCACTCTGGGTCCCTGAGCAATCTACCTCAACCCTCACCACCTGCTCCCCCGGGTGCTCTAGATGGCAGCTTCCCACAGAGGGCTGTGGTAGCTCAGTGGTCTGTGGTTGCATCAGGAAGGGCATCTGGCACAAAAACAATTTTCAAGTCCCCCTGAAGAATGCAGCAACCCTGCACCCCCAAAAACAAACAAAAACAAAGCTAGCCTGTTCCAGCGTTTAGCTATAGTGTTTTGCTACAAATAGCTTTTAGATAGCCATTACAGTATTGTCAATGGCTTTCGCGTCACATGTCAAAAGTCAAAGTTTCTTTATTTGTCATGTGGTGCATGTGGTGGATTGGAATTGTGTACACTTGGCCCCAGTTACATCCAACTAAAGTCTAAAATGTAAAAGAAAAACCGTAATAAGATCTAAGATATTATGAACTAAGAAAAACGTTAGACTAAAACTACGTTAAGCACTAGTAGTATAAAAACAATACGACAAACAGCAGCCCAAACACGAGTCTGTGTGAGCAGATGAGTACGAATGAACACAGCAACGTGAAACAGATCAGCAGCATGAAATAAATCAGCAGCATGATGTGATTTTTCAGTGATTATCCTGGTTAGAGATTCATGAGTCTAGCGTCCTCGGGGTAGAAGCTGTTCCTCAGTCTAGTGGTTCTACACATAATGCTCCTGAACCTCCTCCCTGAGGGGAGCTGTGCAAAAAAGTGTGTGTGTTGGGTGAGTAGGGTCCTTCATGATACAGGTGGCTCTCTTCCTGCATCTGGAGGTGTAGATGTCTGTGATGGTGGGGAGGCTGACTCCAACAGACTTCTGTGCAGCCTTCACCACTCTCTATCACGCTTCGGTTCCGGTGAGCAAGCAAACCCAGAATGCAGGCAGAACAGGACTCGGAGACGGAGAGTGTAAAATAATAAACACTTTAATAATGAAAACAAAAGGCTGACAGTGCAGCAGCTACTTACAAAATGATGAGGAAGTGTTCATGGCTCCACCAGACATAGGGAGAAATGACTATGACCCGACAAATGCAAAGACCTGAATCCACACTTAAATACAGACCAAAGTAATCAACTAAACACTGAACACCTGTTGGACATCTGACAGGGGAGGAGACGCAGGGATGAGAAGGAGCCAACAGGAAACATGACAGGAGCAAAGCCTGTCATAACCCCCCCCCTCAAGGGTGGCACCCGACACCCCCAAGACAGGCCCCCCACACAGCAAGGGCGGGCGGAGGGAGGCAACGGGCAGGACGGCGGGCCAACACCAACAGCCAGATCCGGAGGACGTCCAGGAGGTCGCCCATCACCATCAGCCAGATCCGGAGGACGTCCAGGAGGTCGCCCATCACCATAAGAGGAGGAAACCCCAGTCCCAGGGAGGCCTCCAGGAGAAGCGGAGGGCCGAGGAGCCACTGTAGACACGAGGACCCCTGCTGGAGCGGGGACGCCCGAAGAGACGAGGACCTCTGCAGTGGAGCCCCCCGGCGAAACGAGGACTTCCAGCAGAGCGAGGACCTCCGATGAAGGAGCGAGGCCCACTGACGGAGGAATGAGGACCTCTGAGACGAAGACCCCCGGTGGAACGAAGACCTTCGACGAGACGAGGCCCTCTGGAGAAGCGAAGACCCCCGACGAAACGAAGACCTTCGATAAGGCGTCGACAGGCGCCAAGACGGGCGAGGAGACGTCGTTGGGCGCCGAGAAGTCGATGTTGGGCGCCGAGACGGGCGATAAGACGTCGTCGGAACCCTCTGAGACGTAGTTGGGGTCCCCCTTGTTGAGACCCTCTGAGACATCGTTGGGACCCTCCTTGTTGAGACCCTCTGAGACATCGTTGAGACCCTCAGAGACGTCGTTGGGACCCTCCTCGTTGGGACCCTCTGAGACATCGTTGAGACCCTCAGAGACGTCGTTGGGACCCTCCTCGTTGGGACCCTCAGAGACGTCGTTGAGACCCTCCTCGTTGGGACCCTCAGAGACGTCGTTGGGACCCTCCTCGTTGGGACCCTCAGAGACGTCGTTGGGACCCTCCTCGTTGGGACCCTCGTTGGGACCCTCAGAGACGTCGTTGGGACCCTCCTCGTTGGGACCCTTCTCGTTGGGACCCTCAGAGACGTCGTTGGGACCCGCCTCGTTGGGACCCTCAGAGACGTCGTTGGGACCCTCCTCGTTGGGACCCTCAGAGACGTCGTCGGGACCCTCAGAGACGTCGTCGGGACCCTCAGAGACGTCGTCGGGACCCTCAGAGACGAAGACCCCCGACGAGACGAGGACCTCCGGTTGGATGAGAGCCACTGATGGAGGAGCGAGGACCTCAGATGGAACGAGGACCTCCTTGGTGAAGACCTCCAGAGGAGTGAAGACCCCCGGTGAAGCGAGGACCTCCGACGAAGCGCGGACCACTTTGGTGGGGACCTCCGATGAAGTAAGGACCCCAAAAGGAGCAGTGAGGAGTTCTGGAACAGAGACCCCCGATGTGACGAGGACCTTGATGGAGTGAGGCCTCCAGATGGATGAGTGAGGACCTCAGGACCCAAGACCACCTCTGGACCAGTGTCTGTGGAAACAAAGAGAGAGAGAGACACTGCTTCCGATGGACCTGGTGGGTCAGGAACTGGTGCAAGACCCAGCCTTGGTGCTGGTGTAGGAGCCAGCTTCGGTGCTGAAACAGCAGGAGCCAGTCTTGTTGCTGGCACCGGAGGGGCCAGTCTTGGTGCTGGTACAGTAGCCAGCTTCGGTGCTGAAACAGCAGGAACCAGTCTTGGTGCTGGAATCAGTCTTGGTGCTGGAACAGCAGGAGCCAGTCTTGTTGCTGGCACCGGAGGGGCCAGTCTTGGTGCTGGTACAGGAACCAGTCTGGGAGCAGGCACAGGAGGCACCAGCCTAGGTGCTGAAACTGTGTCCAGCCTTGGAGCTGCTGGGGCCAGAGCCGGACCTAGTGCAGTTGATGCTGAACTCGGCTGTGAGGCAGATGGTGAGTTGAGAGGATCCTCAAGCTGAGCAGCTGGAGTGAAGCCAGGCTGAGAAGCTGCTGCTGAGCTGACAGGCGAAACTGCTGCTGTTGAGCTAACAGGCGAGACTGCTGCTGCTGAGCTGTCAGACGAAACTGCTGCTGCTGAGCTGTCAGACGAAACTGTTGCTTCTGCTGAGCTGACAGGCGAAACTGCTGCTGTTACTGAGCTCACAGGCGAAACTGCTGCTGTTACTGAGCTCACAGGCGAAACTGCTGCTGTTACTGAGCTCACAGGCGAAACTGTTGCTGGTACTGAGCTCACAGGCGAAACTGCTGCTGTTACTGAGCTAACAGGCGAAACTGCCGCTGCTGAACTGACAGATGAAACTGCTGCTGTTACTGAGCTCACAGGCGAAACTGCTGCTGTTACTGAGCTCACAGGCAAAACTGCTGCTGTTGCTGAGCTCACAGGCGAAACTGCTGCTGTTGCTGAGCTCACAGGCGAAACTGCTGCTGTTGCTGAACTGACAGGCGAAACTGCTGTTGCTGAGCTGACAGGCGAAACTGTTGTAGCCACTGAGCTGACAGGCGAAACTGTTGTAGCCACTGAGCTGACAGGCGAAACTGTTGTAGCCACTGAGCTGACAGGCGAAACTGTTGTAGCCACTGAGCTGACATGCGAAACTGTTGTAGCCACTGAGCTGACAGGCGAAACTGTTGTAGCCACTGAGCTGGCAGGCGAAACTGTTGTAGCCACTGAGCTGACAGGCGAAACTGTTGTAGCCACTGAGCTGACAGGCGAAACTGTTGTAGCCACTGAGCTGACAGGCGAAACTGTTGCTTCTGCTGCTGCTGAGCTGACAGTTGACATGCTCAGACGTTCAGCTGCTGTGGTTGACATGCTCAGACGTTCAGCTGCTGTTAAACTCAGACGTTCAGCTGCTGTTAAACTCAGACGTTCAGCTGCTGTTAAACTCAGACGTTCAGCTTCTGGAGGGCTCAGAGGGGAATTTGATGAAGATGGGAAGCTGTGATCAGCAGGTGGTGTGTTGGGAGGTGAAGATGGGAAGCTGTGATCAGCAGGTGGTGAGTTGGGAGGTGAAGATGGGAAGCTGTGATCAGCAGGTGGTGTGTTGGGAGGTGAAGATGGGAAGCTGTGATCAGCAGGTGGTGTGTTGGGAGGTGAACCTGGCTGTATGCGAGCGAGCAGCAGTGAACGTATCACACAGCGCTCCCTCCACGCCCGCTCGAACAGCTGCCACGCCTCCGGCGAGTCCTCGTTGTCAGCTCCCGAGTATGAGGAAATTATTTCCTCTGCTGCAACGAATCTGTCCCACAGATCACTGGAGCCGCGGACGTCCTGTCCCCTCACGGCAGGTGCGCAGGAGCGCGTGACGTCCACGCACCCAGCAACAGGAGCGCATGGGTTGACACACGCCCTCCCCTTTGAAGACTTCCCCGGCTTTTCTGACAGCTGAGGAGAGTTTGACGGTGGGCGGGACTGGAACCCGGAAATGTCCACTCGTTCAGTCCCGTGGTGACGTGGACCGAGAGCCGGTACCGGACCTGCCCAAAAACCATCGGGCTCCGAGTCCTCGTCGTCCGAGTCGGACCACATTGAACCGAGGGTTGGGACGTAAGAGGGAGACGGAAAAAAAGCTGCGCTGCCGCCTCTGAGCTTCCTCCGTTCCTCCTCTTCGACAAGAAGCGGGGATGAGAGGAACTCCGTTTCAGGGCTGTGATCCCTCCTGACGTTTTCTGTTCGGAATCCGAACATGCGGATGGCTGTCGGCACGTCCTGACCTGGGGCCGCGTCCGGCAGCCGCCGAGCGGGTCCGTTGTTTCGCCTGCGGGGCTTGCGTCGGTTTGGTCGGGTCATAATATCACGCTTCGGTTCCGGTGAGCAAGCAAACCCAGAATGCAGGCAGAACAGGACTCGGAGACGGAGAGTGTAAAATAATAAACACTTTAATAATGAAAACAAAAGGCTGACAGTGCAGCAGCTACTTACAAAATGATGAAGTGTTCATGGCTCCACCAGACATAGGGAGAAAATGACTATGACCCGACAAATGCAAAGACCTGAATCCACACTTAAATACAGACCAAAGTAATCAACTAAACACTGAACACCTGTTGGACATCTGACAGGGGAGGAGACGCAGGGATGAGAAGGAGCCAACAGGAAACATGACAGGAGCAAAGCCTGTCACTCTCTGCAATGCTTTTCTTTCTGCAGCTGTGCAGCCCCTGTGCCACACGTTGATGCTGGAGGACAGGATGCTCTCCACTGCACACCTGTAAAAGGAGGTGAGGACCGAGCTTCCTAGTCCAGCCTCATCCGTCTGATTTGCCACTTTTACGTTTACTGTTTTGCTACTAAGCTAGCATTTTGCTTTTAATTTCAGTTAGCCTTGTGCAAGTTTGACTTAGCCTTTTGATACTTTGTTAGTCTTTTGCTACTGAAAGCTTGTTTTGCTACATTCAGCTTTTAGCATTTTTGCTACTTTTATCTTTTAGCTAGCATACGTTAATCTTTGTAAAGCAGACCAGGGGTCTGCAACCTTTACGATCAAAATAACCATTTCTGCCCTTTCGTTAAATGAAATGTGTCCAGAGCCGCAATACCATGCTACAATTGTCATTATCGACTAGTGGCCCATGGGCCACTTTGAGTCTGTTAGAAGAGGCTTTTCTACCCAGTAGGCGTGAAATTATAAAACTAAAAACATCCAACGGTTGTCAACATTTTTTTTCTATTTTTACATTTTAAGCCAAAATAAAAGACTGGATTCCTTCCATCCATCCATCCATCCATCCATCCATCCATCCATCCATCCATTCATTGTCTTTATTCATTTCTTCCTTTTAGAGTTGCAGGGGGTCACTGGTGCCCATGTCTAGGTCAGAAGACTGGATTCTTGTTAAAAAAAAAAGATTATTTTACCAATTAAAAAGTAAAAATAAAACAATGCACTGTGCAGGCTCCCTCACATGAGCAGACAGATGTGTGGTACGGAAGCGTATTGCTGACACCTGGAGAATTTTTTTTCGGGGCTTATGTGGTAATAATGTGATACGTATCACGTTATTACGTGATACGTATCACGTAATTACGTGATGTTATTACGTGATACGTATCACGTAATAACGTGATACGTATCAAGTAATTACGTGATATGTATCAAGTAATGCAATACGCTTCCGTACTTATGTGATTTTTTTTATTACATTTTTTAAATTGTAGAGTAATTGAGTACTTTTAAGAAATAAAGCATAAAGTAAAAGTGAGTATAATTTGCTCTGTGTATTAGTACTAGTATCCACATATTTGCAAAGGAAATGACAGAGAAACTGCCAAAACTGGTCATTTTTTGTTGTTTGTATAACATTCTACAAAATTCAGTTTTATGCTAGTTTTGGTCAAAGCCAGCGGCGGCCGGCCAATAGGGGGCACTAGGGCACCGCCCCACTGGAACTTCTGGACCATTTTACATTGAAGACTTTAAAAAAATTAATAAAAATGAAATTATAAAATAAAAATATTTCAAAATATATGCATACATGTATATGTTTTTAGTTGTGTAGGATAAATATTTTATGAGTAATGATGAGTTATATTGTTTGTTTCAAAAAAACGTTTTCTGATTGGTGACGTATTTCCTGTTTTGGGGGCGCTCTGATCTTATCCACTGACTCTCATTATAAATGGCGCATGCGCAGTTATTCCATGACGTTACAAAACAATGGGAAGATGCTGGGTGCAGTTTTCACCGCCCTGGACAGTCCAATGTGAGCTGTACCTACCGATCGCGTGTTTCTGGCCCTTTATTTAAAAAGAATTGTCTGGAAAATTAGCCGTGCGGTCAGTGACTCAAGCAGGCTTGCTCAGGTAAGTTTTAAATCATTGAAAGCCCTTTATCTAATGTCTATTTGCATTTCTGATTGATATGCCTCTCAAATTTTAGATGGCTGTGAAAAAAGCCTTCAGCTGACTGTTTATTCAAAAGTGGTAACTGGTGAGTTTATTTTTGGAGCTAACATGCTAATGCTAGCCTTTATCTAATGCATATATTATTATATTACCATTCCTGACTGATATCCTCTCCACTTTTAGGTGGCTCTGTTTGTGATAAAAGCCTTCAGCTGACTGTCTATTCTAAAAGTGGCAGCTGGTGAGTTTTTTTTCTTTGTTTGTTTGTGGAGTTAGGTTGCCAGCGCAGGTTATTGTACAGTATTGGACTCTGATGGCTACATTTATTTTAATTTGCTTATAAAAATGATCAAACATTAATAATTTTATATACTAAATGTCACTTGTGGTGTTTTACTATTTCTTAACACTGTATTGATCTGGAGAATGAAAACAAAGCCTCTTGCAAGTAGAAATGCAGAAATGTTTTAATCTCACTTATTTTCCTTTCTATAATTTATATATTTATATATATTTTTGTTTGTTCTTTGTTGTTTTAGTGAGTCAAATTGGCTCTTCTCATCCTGAGCATTTAATTGTTCTGTTGACCTTGTATTAATCTGCATTTGA